>OU896709.1:1857488-1953804 GCA_918026855.4 Phaedon cochleariae | reverse complement strand
AAAATTGCAAAAATCGCAAAAATGCCTGAAAATCGCAAAAATTCCTGAAAATTGCAAAATTGCTAAAATGCCTGAAAATTGCAAAAATTGCAAAAATGCCTGAAAATCGCAAAAATCGCAAAAATTCCTGAAAATTGCAAAAATCGCAAAAATTCCTGAAAATTGCAAAAATCGCAAAAATGACTGAAAATTGCAAAAATCGCGAAAATGACTGAAAAATTGCAAAAATCGCAAAAATGACTGAAAATTGCAAAAATTGCAAAAATGACTGAAAATTGCAAAAATCGCAAAACATGACTGAGAATCGCAAAAATCGCAAAAATTCCTGAAAATTGCAAAAATCGTTAAAATTCCTGAAAATTGCAAAAATCGCAAAAATGACTGAAAATTGCAAAAATCGCAAAAATGACTGAAAATCGCAAACATCGCAAAAATTCCTGAAAATCGCAAAAATCGCAAAAATTCCTGAAAATTGAAAAAATCGCAAAAATTCCTGAAAATTGCAAAAATCGCAAAAATTCCTGAAAATTGCAAAAATCGCAAAAATTCCTGAAAATCGCAAAAATGCCTGAAAATTGCAAAAATTGCAAAAATGCCTGAAAATTGCAAAAATTGCAAAAATGCCTGAAAATCGCAAAAATCGCAAAAATTCCTGAAAATTGCAAAAATCGCAAAAATTCCTGAAAATTGCAAAAATCGCAAAAATGACTGAAAATTGCAAAAATCGCAAAAATGACTGAAAATTGCAAAAATCGCAAAAATGACTGAAAATTGCAAAAATCGCAAAAATGCCTGAAAATCGCAAAAATCGCAAAAATTCCTGAAAATTGCAAAAATCGCAAAAATTCCTGAAAATTGCAAAAATCGCAAAAATGACTGAGAATCGCAAAAATCGCAAAAATTCCTGAAAATTGCAAAAATCGCAAAAATTCCTGAAAATTGCAAAAATCGCAAAAATTCCTGAAAATTGCAAAAATCGCAAAAATTCCTGAAAATTGCAAAAATCACAAAAATTCCTGAAAATTGCAAAAATCGCAAAAATTCCTGAAAATTGCAAAAATCGCAAAAATGCCTGAAAATTGCAAAAATCACAAAAATTCCTGAAAATTGCAAATATCGCAAATATTCCTGAAAATTGCAAAAATGCCTGAATATTGCAAAATTCACAAAAATTCCTGAAAATTGCAAAAATCACAAAAATGCCTGAAAATTGCAAAAATCACAAAAATTCCTGAAAATTGCAAAAATCGCAAAAATTCCTGAAAATTGCAAAAATCACAAAAATGCCTGAAAATTGCAAAAATCGCAAAAATTCCTGAAAATTGCAAAAATCGCAAAATGCCTGAAAATATCAAAAATCGCAAAAATTTCTGAAAATTGCGAAAGTCGCAAAAATTCCTGAAAATTGCAAAAATCGCAAAAATTCCTGAAAATTGCAAAAATCGCAAAAATGACTGAAAATTGCAAAAATCGCAAAAATGCCTGAAAATTGCAAAAATGCCTGAAAATCGCAAAAATCGCAAAAATTCCTGAAAATTGCAAAAATCGCAAGAATTCCTGAAAATTGCAAAAATCGCAAAAATGACTGAAAATTGCAAAAATCGCAAAAATGACTGAAAATTGCAAGTCGCAAAAATTTCTGAAAATTGCAAAAATTCCTAAAAATTGCAAATTTCGCAAAAATTCCTAAAAATTGCAAAAATCGCAAAAATGACTGAAAATTGCAAAAATCGCAAAAATCGCAAAAATTCCTGAAAATTGCAAAAATCGCAAAAATTCCTGAAAATTGCAAAAATCGCAAAAATGACTGAAAATTGCAAAAATTGCAAAATTTTCTGAAAATTGCAAAAATCCCAAAAATTCCTGAAAATTGCAAAAATCGCAAAAATGACTGAAAATTGCAAAAATCGCAAAAATGCCTGAAAATTGCAAAAATCCCAAAAATTCCTGAAAATTGCAAAAGTCGCAAATATTCCTGAAAATTGCAAAAATGCCTGAAAATTGCAGTTCACAAAAATTCCTGTAAATTGCAAAAATCACAAAAATGCCTGAAAATTGCAAAAATCACAAAAATTCCTGAAAATTGCAAAAATCGCAAAATTCCTGAAAATTGCAAAAATCACAAAAATGCCTGAAAATTGCAAAAATCGCAAAAATTCCTGAAAATTGCAAAAATCGCAAAAATGCCTGAAAATTGCAAAAATCGCAAAAATTCCTGAAAATTGCGAAAGTCGCAAAAATGACTGAATATTGCAAAAATCGCAAAAACGACTGAAAATTGCAAAAATCGCAAAAATGACTGAAAATTGCAAAAATCGCAAAAATGACTGAGAATCGCAAAAATCGCAAAAATTCCTGAAAATTGCGAAAGTCGCAAAAATGACTGAATATTGCAAAAATCGCAAAATTACTGAAAATTGCAAAAATCGCAAAAATGACTGAAAATTGCAAAAATCGCAAAAAATGACTGAGAATCGCAAAAATCGCAAAAATTCCTGAAAATTGCAAAAATCGCAAAAATTCCTGAAAATTGCAAAAATTGCAAAAATCGCAAAAACGACTGAAAATTGCAAAAATCGCAAAAATGACTGAAAATTGCAAAAATCGCGAAATGACTGAAAATTGCAAAAATCGCAAAAATGACTGAAAATTGCAAAAATTGCAAAAATGACTGAAAATTGCAAAAATCGCAAAACATGACTGAGAATCGCAAAAATCGCAAAAATTCCTGAAAATTGCAAAAATCGTTAAAATTCCTGAAAATTGCAAAAATCGCAAAAATGACTGAAAATTGCAAAAAATCGCAAAAATGACTGAAAATCGCAAACATCGCAAAAATTCCTGAAAATCGCAAAAATCGCAAAAATTCCTGAAAATTGAAAAAATCGCAAAAATTCCTGAAAATTGCAAAAATCGCAAAAATTCCTGAAAATTGCAAAAATCGCAAAAATTCCTGAAAATCGCAAAAATGCCTGAAAATTGCAAAAATTGCTAAAATGCCTGAAAATTGCAAAAATTGCAAAAATGCCTGAAAATCGCAAAAATCGCAAAAATTCCTGAAAATTGCAAAAATCGCAAAAATTCCTGAAAATTGCAAAAATCGCAAAAATGACTGAAAATTGCAAAAATCGCGAAAATGACTGAAAATTGCAAAAATCGCAAAAATGACTGAAAATTGCAAAAATTGCAAAAATGACTGAAAATTGCAAAAATCGCAAAACATGACTGAGAATCGCAAAAATCGCAAAAATTCCTGAAAATTGCAAAAATCGTTAAAATTCCTGAAAATTGCAAAAATCGCAAAAATGACTGAAAATTGCAAAAATCGCAAAAATGACTGAAAATCGCAAACATCGCAAAAATTCCTGAAAATCGCAAAAATCGCAAAAATTCCTGAAAATTGAAAAAATCGCAAAAATTCCTGAAAATTGCAAAAATCGCAAAAATTCCTGAAAATTGCAAAAATCGCAAAAATTCCTGAAAATCGCAAAAATGCCTGAAAATTGCAAAAATTGCAAAAATGCCTGAAAATTGCAAAAATTGCAAAAATGCCTGAAAATCGCAAAAATCGCAAAAATTCCTGAAAATTGCAAAAATCGCAAAAATTCCTGAAAATTGCAAAAATCGCAAAAATGACTGAAAATTGCAAAAATCGCAAAAATGACTGAAAATTGCAAAAATCGCAAAAATGACTGAAAATTGCAAAAATCGCAAAAATGCCTGAAAATCGCAAAAATCGCAAAAATTCCTGAAAATTGCAAAAATCGCAAAAAATTCCTGAAAATTGCAAAAATCGCAAAAATGACTGAGAATCGCAAAAATCGCAAAATTCCTGAAAATTGCAAAAATCGCAAAAATTCCTGAAAATTGCAAAAATCGCAAAAATTCCTGAAAATTGCAAAAATCGCAAAAATTCCTGAAAATTGCAAAATCACAAAAATTCCTGAAAATTGCAAAAATCGCAAAAATTCCTGAAAATTGCAAAAATCGCAAAAATGCCTGAAAATTGCAAAAATCACAAAAATTCCTGAAAATTGCAAAAGTCGCAAATATTCCTGAAAATTGCAAAAATGCCTGAATATTGCAAAATTCACAAAAATTCCTGAAAATTGCAAAAATCACAAAAATGCCTGAAAATTGCAAAAATCACAAAAATTCCTGAAAATTGCAAAAATCGCAAAAATTCCTGAAAATTGCAAAAATCACAAAAATGCCTGAAAATTGCAAAAATCGCAAAAATTCCTGAAAATTGCAAAAATCGCAAAAATGCCTGAAAATATCAAAAATCGCAAAAATTTCTGAAAATTGCGAAAGTCGCAAAAATTCCTGAAAATTGCAAAAATCGCAAAAATTCCTGAAAATTGCAAAAATCGCAAAAATGACTGAATATTGCAAAAATCGCAAAAAATGCCTGAAAATTGCAAAAATGCCTGAAAATCGCAAAATCGCAAAAATTCCTGAAAATTGCAAAAATCGCAAGAATTCCTGAAAATTGCAAAAATCGCAAAAATGACTGAAAATTGCAAAAATCGCAAAAATGACTGAAAATTGCAAGTCGCAAAAATTTCTGAAAATTGCAAAAATTCCTAAAAATTGCAAATTTCGCAAAAATTCCTAAAAATTGCAAAAATCGCAAAAATGACTGAAAATTGCAAAAATCGCAAAAATCGCAAAAATTCCTGAAAATTGCAAAAATCGCAAAAATTCCTGAAAATTGCAAAAATCGCAAAAATGACTGAAAATTGCAAAAATTGCAAAAATTCCTGAAAATTGCAAAAATCGCAAAAATTCCTGAAAATTGCAAAAATCGCAAAAATGACTGAAAATTGCAAAAATCGCAAAAATCGCAAAAATGACTGAAAATTGCAAAAATCGCAAAAATGACTGAAAATTGCAAAAATCGCAAAAATGACTGAAAATCGCAAAAATCGCAAAAATTCCTGAAAATTGCAAAAATCGCAAAAATGCCTGAAAATCGCAAAAATTCCTGAAAATTGCAAAATCGCAAAAATGACTGAAAATTGCAAAAATCGCAAAAATGACTGAAAATCGCAAAAATTCCTGAAAATTGCAAAAATCGCAAAAATGACTGAAAATTGCAAAAATCGCAAAAATGACTAAAAATCGCAAAAATCGCAAAAATTCCTGAAAATTGCAAAAGTCGCAAAAATTTCTGAAAATTGCAAAAATTCCTGAAAATTGCAAATTTCGCAAAAATTCCTAAAAATTGCAAAAATCGCAAAAATGACTGAAAATTGCAAAACTCGCAAAAATCGCAAAAATTCCTGAAAATTGCAAAAATCGCAAAAATTCCTGAAAATTGCAAAAATCGCAAAAATGACTGAAAATTGCAAAAATTGCAAAATTTCCTGAAAATTGCAAAAATCGCAAAAATTCCTGAAAATTGCAAAAATCGCAAAAATTACTGAAAATTGCAAAAATCGCAAAAATTCCTGAAAATTGTAAAAATTGCTAAAATTCCTAAAAATTGCAAAAATTGTAAAAATTCCTAAAAATTGCAAAATTTGCAAAAATTCCTGAAAATTGCAAAAATCGCAAAAATTCCTGAAAATTGCAAAATTTTCAAAAATTCCTGAAAATTAAAAAAATCGCAAAAATTCCTGGGAGTGGATTTTCACGAGCGAGTTGTTTTCTATTACGTGTAACCATTCCTTTCTATTTTATAGTCGGAAAGTTAAAAATAGTAGGTGCTAAAGGAGAAGAGAACTTTTTCTGAAATTGTTTTGATCTGGAGATATTACAATGTTGAGAAAAAATAGATCGATTTCGATATCGAAGTTTCTTATTTCAGTGAAGAAGGTCAAACACCGTGAACGAGCCTGATGAACAAAGTCTGAATTGAAAATAATCGAAGAAAAGGTTGAATCCAAAGATTTTTTCTTCGTTTTTTCGAAGTCAAAATAATTCAATTATCAATAAAACTAAAAAACACAACAATAGCCTCTCTATTGTGAAATATAACAATTAATTTTTTTTTGTTTCAATCAATAAAGCAGTTACTGGAATTAATTATGTCATACATCAGGAATCAGGAAAATTGTTGAAACACTGGCAGTCTCAATTATTAAATTATTTTAATGAACGTCAGAATAATCTGTTGAAAGTGTTCTATAACAAAATGTAAATCGAGCCTTTCTATATACTATAGTCACTTTATAAAAGGTTTACAATCATAATGTCAGTAGATACACATTAACTAAATACTATGTGTAATCAACATAATATATCAACCTGTTACTTTGCCAGCAGTCTATGCTAGTATTAGGTACCTATATCCTTATTGCACGGATATTTATAAAATTATAAAGTATACAGATTGATAGCTGTATATCCTTGAGTGTGATCGTGATGTATATACAAGGCAACCCTAAATGGTGGGTACTATAAAAATATATAAATATGTACACATAATAGAAACATGGACTTGTAAGATTTCAAAAATATATTGTAGATTGGTCAATTTGATTTTTAAAATTTTCCTATAATTAGAAACGACCAAACCAACCAACCAACCATCAGATTTGATTGTGTTCTATTTAGGAAACAGCTATGTTAAAAAAAATTCCAATACCTACCTCCTGTCCCTATCCTCCCTAGGAACGCACGATGTTCTTTGAACATCATAGGGATTCCCTTTCGTGCGCTCCAAGCGATAAAAAAAATATATATAATTTTTTTTGTTGAACTCTCATTTTCCGAGTGAATATAATAACTTATTTACTTTCGCAAAAATGCTGTTTAGATGTCCCTGTTTTTTTGGAACCTTCCATAGAAATTATATAAAAATTATATCGAAGACTGGAACCTTTGGCACGATAATACACTACACTGTTTTACCACTAACAAAACCGATTTTTTAAAAGCCTCGACACGCGTTTCACTAACTATGTTAGCATCTTCAGGAGAATATTAAAACAGTTTTAATCTTTCATCGTTATACTTAGATAACAGAAAATCGTTGATTTCAAGAAAAAGTTTATGGAAACAGGATTGCTCTATTAAAAACCATGAAACTGTGGACTTTTAGGAATCACCCTGTATAACTTCTGATGAGGGCCGTAAAGAGGCCTCATTGCGGAATTCAACTTCCGCATAATGTATTTTTTTTCTCGATGAAAAGTAACCTAAATATTGTTGTGAGTCTATTCGATGGATAAACATGTTACATACACAGAGGTTCTACAAAGTAGTAATGTAAAGTTGGTTTGTAGGTGGTTAGGTGGTCTTTCCTCAACTTAAACGAAATTTATTGGTATTGAAAAAAAAACACTTACAATCAGTATTCCTTTATGCGAATTGTTACATGCGTCTATCATTATCGTTTGATCTTTCAAACTGAGATTCTGGCGTTTTGCACTTCACAAGCCAATGAGTGGAAATCGAGATAATCTCAAATTATTTAAGCACTTTCTTCAGCCGATTTGATTCGAGAAAGAACAAACAATTGGATAATGGGTTCGAGGATATCCTTATTGCATTGTGCATGAAGTATGCAGCGCTTGGACATTATACCAGTATCATTATAACGCAATCGGATAAATGATATAAGGAAGCGGAAACATCAAATTGCTATCTCTTTTCAGAACAAACTGACATTTCTAGACTTACTTACATGTTTTGCAATCAGAATAATCCAATAAATTTGTATTTTCGATAATCGAGACAAATCATGATGCTGACGAGTTTATTCTACAAATTGGCTCAAATCTTCATATGCGTTCAAGCTCTAAAAATAGTTATTTATTATACAAGGAAAAAAAGTAGTAGATTTTAGCTCCAGGTTGTTGTCTCCCGACGCATAGCGGAGGGAGACAGAAAACCGTGAGCTAAAATCTAATATTTTTTTCCGTGTATAATACACAATTTTTTTCTGTGACAGAAGAAAGGACGAATCGATATTGAGAAGATATTACATTATTTTGAAATCTGAAAATTATAGACGTGAAATTTTAAGATTTTAACAGTAGGGACACCTGCGTTGTAGGCATCTTTATCATTCTTTTGAAGTAATCAAATATCTGATGTCACTTCTGTCAGTCGAATTCTGTGATTTGATTTCAAAAAATTGCGAATTTAGTGGTTGTTTAGTTAATATACGTAACCGCGAAGTCGAATGGAAGATAAAAGGACTTGCAGTTCTTTCTCGGAGACGGTATTATTGACTCATTTTTCGGAACCATAGCACAACAAAAGCCATCAACACTGTGATATATATCCGGGTAAAAAGCAATTTATGAAAAGTGACATTTTATAACCTACCAACAGAGATGAAATGGCAAACTTTTTTCCCGTCACAGAAAAATAACTATTTTCATCAAATGCTAATATCTCCATGCAATTATGTATTTATCTCATAGATTTTATTTCAATAGATTTTTCATCGAGTCACTTGAGAAATAAAATTTGGGTTCACCTGAATAATGTGGTTTGAAGTGCTGATATGCTTGTTGTATAGTGGGTGTTTCCAAAAGTAGGAAGGACTTCTCTGAGGATGTATTCCTCGATGAACTGTAAGGACCTTCCGGAAGCAGCATAGTCGCAAAAAACAACTGAAACAAAAATATCACATCAGGAACCTATATATCATAGAGCAATCAAAAGTTATATGCAAAGCAATGCAAGGTCATTTCAATTTTGTCAACTCAAAAGCTTTCAATGAACTTCTCGCGAGACTTCTCCAAAACCTTGTGAAGAAATCCTTCCGAATGATATACAGGGTGATTCAAGATTCGACGTGTGTGGGATATCACTCAAACGAAATAATAATTTGAGACAAGTCAATATCTCTTTCTGAACAATTCTTGGATGTGTTTGATTGACTGCATATACCTATGATAATTTTATCTACTTGATCGAAATGAATGTTTGCTCGATTCAACAAATCATTTTTTTCCGTGTAGGTTATGTATATGCATGAGTTCCTCGGGAGTTCCTTGTTCGGAGAGTTCCTCCTTATTATCCTACACACGGTTTCATCCAATTATTGAAACTCAATTTATTCAAGATATACACTATACACACCATCATGAAAACAACAAAAGTTTTTGTCTTGGTTATTTTATATCCTATAAACTTTGGTATAGTGCCAATATAAGATCTCATTGTTATAGCGAATCCGTGAAAATACACGTAACTATCGTTGAAATTAGTAAACAAATATGAAAAATTAGGCTAAGATCAAAATAATGCTATCACTGATAAGAAAACCATCAGAGATATACCCATGTAGTATAAGAAAAACTTTGTTCATTATCTCTTATTGATTGCGTGACTATCACGACCTTTTGACATTGTTAATTTCAAACAATCACCTAGAAATATAAACATCTGATTGATAACTTTCCGAATGATATGCAATGGTCCACTGAGAAAATTCAGTGAAAAATATCAACATCTATTGAAATATAGTCAGATAATGATATGATAATAAAATGACTAAGTGTAATAATACAATAACACATTCATAAATGTTTGGTTTGAGGTTAAGGTATTTCGTTTAAAGAGTTGACAAAAATGTAGTGCACGAACAAATAAATACAAATCATGACATCCATTTTGTTGAATAACTGAACTTCAACTTTGTTGATAACCTTTACTCTTACTGCACCATCACAAATGGAGGTTAAGAAGCATAGGTAGCATATTTTTGGAAAAACAAAGATCAAAATCAATAATAAAAATGGTTTTGTACGAAATATATTGTTGAACCATTCATTAACATAGCGACATATTATGAATATATTCAACCTTGAATTTATTTGAATATTTGCTGAAAAGCTAATTCCTTATACATTCTCATGTTGTAGTTGTTTACGTTCTCCGTGGAATATTAAGTGTAGAGGAAGCGTTTCTTCATCAAAATATATAGTTTGCAAAAGCAATAACCGTCAAATAAACATTGTGTGATAGTGTTCGAATTAAAATCTGATGTAGGTAATATTATTCATTCAGGTATGTTCCACGAGTTGGTAGTTTAAATGATTATTAATGAATGATAAATTTCAGATTACTTGAATTTATGACCAGCTCGATATCCAGACTTCCATCCACTTGAAGAACCTGAATGGTTATAGGAAGAGTCTATTATTCGTAAAATAGTTCAAATATGCTACTCTTGTGAAGTATGATTATCTACTAATGGTTAATATGGGCCTACAAAGAGTGTTGGTAGATTCATCTCTCTCGAGATGTAGTAAGCATGGCAAACAATAATAAATCAGAAGTGGTTGTGCATTCAAAACAAGTGAGCGTTGTATAACGCAAACTAATTATTATTCTATACATTGATACTCGTATGGGAGAACATCTACACAGAAAAATATAATACTTATAGATGAGTGCAACGAAAACTATTCCACTTTGAAAATAGTGCAAATAGATTATAAACCTACATTGATAACTTCATATCCATATAGCAATGGACTCCTTCTAAATGCTTTCAATTTGCGGTAGGCAATAAGGTATCATCGATAGTTGGTATAATGTAAATCTAACTTTCAATCTAAGCCAGGAGTCAGGAATGTTTTTCCGTAGTTTTAATGTCATCGCAACGAAAAATGTATAACTTTTTCCTTGATTCAATATTATGTTTCCAAAGATATTCTTGTTCGATGATATACGGTTGAATCCGTTATTTTCTACATCAGATATAAGTGATGTGTTTTCTCATAGTCGGTAAAAATAATAAATGCTCTTGAATAGCATTCATTTTTCTGAGGCGGTATAGTTTCTTGAAACAGTTTTCTACTTCATCCTGGTGATTCTTCTTTTTGTATAATATCCATGATAGATTTGTTGTTTAAAACATTTGGCCCTTTCATTTTGCCTCTCTGCTTCCATCTCTCGGCAGGATCATCTTATATCTTCTTTTTCTTTTCCCTTTTTGCTTTTGGCCGTCTTTTTTGTTCATTAGTTTTTCCAATTTTGTATCTTGAATCCAAGAGGATCTCTGACCAGTACCTATACATGTATACATGTATACATATATACATATAGAAACAACAAAACGAATTGACAAAAATATACAACTATTTTGTATATTCGCCTTTCCAAAATTTCAGTGGTGCACACGCGGGCGGAAGTACTGCATCAACTGGGAGATAAACATTGATAATTCAACAAAAATAATAAAAAATATATTATTTTTCAGGGTATCGACTATATTGTTCTTTCATTATCCTTCAACAATAATTATTCACTTCTTCGCAAAGACATAGCACGGGAATGACTATTCAGTCTTTGTTCTCCAACAAAAAGATATATTTCAAGAAAGATTCATTAATATTTCAATACATCGCCAGCAATTCAATTTAGGTACTCTGTTAGATTTTTCGAGGCCTAAAACAATATTGGATATTTTTTGGGGTAATTGTCGAGATATGTGAGTTGAATTCCTTTGAAATATTCATACAGTGTGATCTTGAATTTTCTCCCCCCATTATAGATCTAGATTGAATTGAAGTACGACATTCTGGCATCATAAGCTTATCTCAAAATGAACAAATACTTTCGAACTGCCTTCGTATTGAGATAACTTCAATGAATATGCTTTACTCACGTAAGTTTATTGGATTAAGAGTTAGGGGACTAGCAGTGTACTCTGATTCTAAAGTGTATAATCAATCATAATACTGACAAAATTATTTACACTTTGGTAAGTTTATAAATTCATTACATAACTTGCCTTATGGATCTATTTAAAATATTTTTTCCTTTGTATTTCGAAAGGACGGGTATTTGCTTCATAAGTTAAACAAAAGACGATGATGGAAATAGTACATAGGTGCATGGATTCGTGAATTTCATATTTTCGGTTTCGTATTCCAAATTTTCCGAAATAAGTAAATCATTATGAAACATTCCACTGGTTCCTATTCAGGAATCTAATGTTTCGAACAAACAGAACAACGGATAGCGATGCAACTAATTAAAAGACCATTTGTGTATCTTTTGTTTCATTGACTATAAAATAAAAATACCAACAGATTTGGAACAATAACAAAACTTAGTTTTGGGTCAACGATCCTAAATAGCCTGTTGCTTCTATTGCCAAAGCATGAAATGTCGTTTTTTTATGATCGAGGACACTGCCAAACGAATGAATAAATATAAAAAGTATGAACATAATTTATCTTTGAATTTTACAAATTTACTTACATGCATATTATATTATTTATATTGGAAGAATAATATTATTATTTTATGATATTTTGGGGAGGTTTTAAATCAAATGAACACTGTTAAAGTCCTATCAACATCCTGGGGGCAGGAGCGTGCTCCCCCATCTCCCCCCGTAGTAACGCCAATGCTCATCACTTCCTAGTCTTCTGAAGTCGGATGTTATATCCCTTTTTTGGACTAAAATTGAATATATAACCTATATCAGGTTGGTTACTGAACTTCCCCCCAAAAAACTATCTGCGCGTATCTGCGTCGAATGGTCAGCTTCTCATGTTATCATCGAATTTTAGATTCAGAAATGCATATAGTTTCATTAGTTTTCAAGACATAGCAGTCCTATATATATATAAATATATTATTCCAAAACCAAGTTGGATCCTGTTACCTGGGAATTGAGAAAGTCCTTTTCTCTAGATTTTTTAGGATTTTCTCTCTTCGTTTCTACAAATAAAAATATGAATACCTATTACTTCAATATTATTATGTATAGTTAAAAAATCAGATGATTTGCCCCAAAATGTCACTGAGTTTAGAGATTTCGTTCGTTATCAATTTGTTGGATTGTTCTATCAATGAGGTTTTTCAGAGTTGAGTTGAATATTCTCAATATGATGAAGGATGGAGTTCGTTATTGAAAAGTTGTTGGTCAGATGAAATCGATTTGTTGCTATCATGTAGTGACTTTATTGTAGGTACCATGACTACCATGTTTGATAGTTTTTTGATGATTTGATTGAAAACAGAGGTATCTGTTACGACTTATTTTTTTATATGGTAACTGATTGACAGATAAAATCTCTAAAGTGAACTGTATGGTGTGTTCGGCATTGTTCACAAGATCCAGAAAATTATCTAGCTATATAAAGTTGTATGGCCAAAATATGAAAATGTTATCTATGTCCATATCTTCATGAATATACTACTCACAATGGAACATCATGGCGAACCCTGTACAGACGTTATTACCATCACATTCAGCTATCTTTCGAATATCATGTTTTATTGAAATTTCATGAGTTGATATCTACACTGCTAATTTCACAAAAGCTAGAAAAAGGGGGAAATTCGGCTGTTTGTTAGGATTCAATCCCAGCATCTAATTTCATTACCTATTCAGTATATTCGTATTTCACTGGGAGATATCTTTTTTTTTGGTTGCGCGAAAGTAGTTCAGCTGGGAATTGACTTTGAAAAATTCAACCTTCCTTTAAGAGCCCTGTAGCTAGTATTAGGTACGATATAGTACGATATGGTACGATATAGTTGCACCGTTCTTTTTGCAAATTATCATCAAATTATAGTCGAATGATCTCGTATTGCGATATCTACTGGGCGTAACAATGAAACAGTATGATTTATGAATAAATCTCAATACAAATCGAACACCTGATGTCTTTTAATCTTCTACAGATCAATCAAACACCGGCCGGACATCCTTGAACTAATAAATCAGCAATTTTAATAACAAGAGTCGTGTCAGCATTAGAATATAGAAAGTGATTTTGCAGACTGCTTGGTATATAATTAGTATGAATTTTATTCATATTTTGGCCGCTACCATAAGTGAAAAAAATAGTGTCATTAACACTTTAAGGTACACCTGAATGGTCCTTGATATTTCGCGAATTATGTATCAAGATCGTAGAAATAAATCGGTCAACAAGCGAGATGTAATAATAATCTTGTAAAAATTGACGAAATCGTTATATTAGATTGAACGAAGAAGAAGTAAGTTTGATAATAGCTTTCTATAGTTTATATGATTTCATTTCGGCATTAATCATGGTCCGACGTTTATGGAGAAAGTATAGAGATAAATTGGAAGCTTCACTTTCCTTGACAATAAAAAGATTAATTGAAATATCTGGATGTTATATGAGGGCTTCTGAATAAGGTATAACTTCAGAAAGTAATTATAGAGATACGATTGCTCATTCAAGTTATTAAGTTTTAAATTCTGTATGCCCATTTGCCTTCACATTGAAAGTTTTGTTCGTCAATATTTTATGTGCCCTAAAATAATTGTCATTCCTTATAAACTTAGAAACTATAAAAATTATTGATTGGAGTCTTATTTCTAAAACAATTTAATTATTGAAATTTTCGGTATAGTCCTTTCTGTAGAGTGCATTCCACATATATCCAAATTTTGACTTTTTTGTTGAAAAGTACCACTGAGTTGATACTCTTCAAGTCAGATGGCAATTCATTGAAAAGTTTAGGTCCAAGATAGGTGTGAAATTTTCGTCCTATTGTTTTCTCAGTTTTCGGTATCAAAGCTTTAGTTTTGTTTCTTGTGCTATACTTGGGATGTATCAGATTTGACTTATTCTTGAATTGTATTGTTTGAGCAGGATTATCTTGGCATGAAGTTGATATATATTCAATATGGAAGCTTCTTGATATAGATTGTTTCTTGGTTTTTTATACAAGTTTTTGAGAATACTTTTTTGAATATTTTTTAAGTTGTTGATAAGAGTGATTGACGCACCTCCCATGCAATAATTCCATAGGTAAGGTGACTTTCGACCAAAGCGTAGTATGAGTTCTCATCAGATGTATCGAACATTCAGAATATTGAGTGATAGACTTCGATTTCAATCAACTTTTGCGAATGATTTTTTGACATACTCGTTACTCCAAAGTCACATTCGAAGAGTCATCTGAAAAATAATTGAACACATTTGGCCATTTCTTTCAAGAAAACCAATTTTTCAGACACATACGTGATATACGTGTTTCCAAATTTTGAAACTTTCAGATTTCAGATCAATAGTGCGTTGTTCAATTATAATTGTTTTACAATTATTGCGTGTAAGTGCATCTGCCATGAATTATCAATGGAAATGTAGTTATATGTATATAGTGATGTCCCCGAGGATGTCCCTCGTCAGAGCTTACATTATACAGTGTCCTTTTTAACACCTCATCATGATCAATCACCAGTAAAACTTATTGACGATGACATATTAGATACAATTTCAATTCCATTGATAACTAGATGATTTAAATTTTATTTTAGAGCAATAAACCGGATTGCCAACTTTTACAGATAAAAACCTATATTGAATTGCATATTTCATTTAGAGCGAGTTGTGTGAACGTCATCAAAATGCAAAACGGATAATAACATTAATATAAACAATCCTGTAAATGGGCTTGTTTGTTTCACAAATCAACGTTTTTTGTATATGAATGACCACGAAAATAGGACGTGGAGGAGGAACACTATGGGTATGGGTGACTGTTATACTTTATATACGACATGTTAAGCTGAACAAATCAACATAAACAAAACAAGTCCGAAGTTAAAATTATGTGCTTTTTCTTCCATCTTATCAGGTTTGACTTTTTCGGAATCTCTCTAAACGACATCTTCAAAAGGTCCTTACACGGAAAAAAAAAGATTTGTTGCATCAACAAATTATTTATGCTTGAATTATTTTAGTTACCTGATTATTTCATGGAAGCAGCTTGTTCAAATCAAGAATGTAGTCTAATTGAATCAACAGTATAATATCAATTCAATCAACAAAATATATACAGTGTGACCCATTTAAGATGGAAGCACCCTTATAAAACTTACATTTTTCAACCGATTGGAATGATTTTTTTTTTGTTAGGTAGAAATCCAAAAAGTCTATTAGGACACCAAATATCATGAATAAATCTCCATTTCCAGGGCCAACTAATCTGATTTTTCAAGGTCAAAAATCTAAAAAAATTACTAGCGACTTTTTTAGAAAAAATCTGACTACACCACTGGATTTGTGACATTTTCAAATGGGTAACATGTAAATTACGTTGAAATGCGTCAATCAATAAAAAAGTTATAAAGGAATGAAATTTGAAAAATATTCCGTTTAATCAACCCATATCTAAACAATTCTTCATTTTGCTTGATTCAACAATTCCTTTTTTCCGTGTAGCTCAAAGATGTAGTAAGGTTGAGGTTTCGATTTTTTTAAATAACATTGTAGGAAGAAAGTGGGTATGCTTAGGTTAGACCAGATTTGGTTGTGTTGGATACAGTTATCTACTCTTGGAAAAATATTCCATCAGAAAGAGGAAACAAGATCAAAAACGGAGAGAATAGGAAGAGAAAGTGAATTTTTCGGGTAGGATATGTTTTTGTAGTTTTGTTGGTCTTATGTAATAATATAATCATTCATTTTTATTATATCGTTATCATTATTATGAATTCTTCATTAGGGAATCCTGCAGATTCTATGACCCAGGAATCAGTTCCTGAAATGACGCAAAACAACAGCGCATTTCCTTGACCTCTTTTTCCGCCACATAAAGCTCTCGAAGCCAGTTCGTTCAACTACAGCTATTCCAATAATCTGAGCAATGAGCGAAAATAGTTTTTTCTACTACGTACTACTCATAAGTTCAAATCATCCAGGGTTCGGTTACGCTACTCGATACACTGTCTAGCTTGCCTGACATGATATATTTCTCCTCAGCACATAATTTTAATCCAATATTTTGCCTTTAGTCCAACTTTCGTGATAATATAGGTAGAGCTTATAGGTATGCAGCGATTTTTCCAATAAACAGGGTATACGGTACTCAGTCCAGTATTGTGATTGAACGGTTTTGTGAAGGTTGTTATCTCCGAACAACAAACCCCCTGGATGATCGAAGGTTGTTATGAATAAATTGTTTGTTGGCAAACTTCAAAAATAGGGATTAAATCGTGATACATCATAATGTTGAACGAAGGATTTGTCAGGAACAGAATGCAGCTATGTAGAAACTCCATTCTTTCAATCAATTACGGACATTCACCTGAGTTTCTATAGTGTTTCAGTCCAGACTTCCAGACATGCTATATACATATTTATCGCGTTGATCGATCACCGAGCCATTTTTTCAAATTGAGAGTGACTAATGGTAAACATAACGGAACAAAGAAATCGATCATAAGGTGAAAAATCACCTCTAATGCAAAGATCGATACAATAATGATATACAGGGTGTTGCGAAGTTCGACCGACAACGTTTGACAGGTGATAGCCCTAGTGTTCAGTTCTCGAGATACTGGGCGTTGAAGTTAAGTAATTAAAATAGTTTTTTCGCACTATCTCAAGAAAAATTGAATATAATGCATTCAAATTCGGTATATGGTTTCATCTTTCGATGGTTGATTATATGACCAAAAAGATATTCCGAGAATATTATCCAGAGGTGCGCAGAGGGTTGTGATAACTTTTCCTCCTATATTTTCTACGCCACTCATGAAATTTCGATTATTTCCAATTTCTCGAATTGATTGTTTCATTATGTTGAAAAACTGCATCATCTATAACCTATAACCGAGCTAAAATGAACAGTTATCGAGATATTTGACCCAGAATAGAAGTTTTCATAGTAATTTTCCATCTTCTTCAGTAGGTAGTAGAAGATTACAAAAATTTTTGTTTTCTCTTTATGCGTGGAATAACTATTTCTGTTGAGCTACAGAATGAGATCTGAATAGTATCTAATCTACTCATTACCAGAAAAATATTTTTGCAATTTTCTACTACTGAAAATGATGAAATATTACTATGCAATCTTTTTGGGTCGAATATCTCGGAAACTGTTCATTTCAGCTCAGTTGAAGGTGATGCATTTTTCGAACAAAATTGAAAACTGAATTCGAGTAATTGAAAATAATTGAAATTCAATCAGTGGCGTAGAAAATATGGGAGGCATAGTTGCCACACTTCTCTGTAGGTACCGAAGATGAATGCATTATATTCAATTTTTCTTGAGATATTGCGAAACAACTATTTTCATTCCTCAACTTCAACACCCTGTATCTCGAGAACTGAACACTTGAAGATCGTATGTCTATCTCAGTGATTATGAAATCACGAGGGCTATATCACTTGTCGAGGTTGTCGGTCGAATTTCGCAACACCTTGTATAGATAGATAGAGCAACCGAAGTTGCAACTGTCTATCTGATAAATGCAACTGTCTGTGTGAAATTTTCTGAGAATTCATTATCATTCAATTATTATTCAGGAAAAAACATTGATAGGCGACTAATGATGAATAAAACATGCTCCAGGAGTCCAGGAAAGGGGTTAGGTTACAAAGAGGCGCATCCAGAACACAGAAAAAAATAATTTGATAGCATTAACAGAACGGGTTCTGTATCGAATTTAACGAAGAATTATTTCAGCGTTACAGAATTTTTTTACCATAAACAGAACCATTGTCACGAAAGATACAGAATGTTGCAGATTTTCTGTCAATTCTACAATAAATTTCTGTAAGTAGTTGTCTCCGATCATATATAATTTCTTTACTATTCACTTATCATTCTATAATATTGATAGAATAGCTAGGTATAAGATTACAGAAAATACTGTTGGTATCAAAGTTTGATCTGTACTATTCATTTTGACATTTTCAATGATAATTTTATACCAAGAATAGAATCTTCTCTAACACTCATGGAATATTTCGTTAGAATTGACACAAAATCTTTCTTTGAATATTAAAGAAAATATCTCATGCGGATACGAATAGTTCTGTGATATTAAAAGATCATGAGTGAAGTCATTCTTTCGAAAGAATGTTCTTTAAATAAAACAAATAGTTCTGTTCTAGTTCAAGAAACGCAAGAAACATTTTGTCATTATTCACCAATCAGATTCGTGCTTACGCTCACCTGATGTCACCGAACATGATGTGTTGGTCTATTTTCAAATTTGGTTACCATCCCTAATACCGCATTATTCATTTTTTATTCAGTATTGACAGTGAATGCATCGATGTTGAGTGTTGTTTTCAATTTTCTTTCCGATTGATAGGTATCAAGGTATAAGTGTACTTAACCCTATGTCAGCTTAGCAAGATTTGGATACTGGGTACCTACCGATACCTGATTGTGTGATATACATTTATTTTATCAATATAAAGGGTGTTACATTAATATGAGTATAGGTATGGTTACTTCAATATATTGTGACAACAATGAATGCGAGAAAATAGAAAGAAGTTCCTATGAACTTTTACTCGTAGTTTTCAAAATAAGAAGTTGATCTATCATCTTAAAAAGTTCGTTGAAATTAAAGTGGGTGATCTGGTTCTAAGGTCAGAATTTGACGAATTACTCGAAGTGTGTGGGCAAAACGGAATATCTACTGCAACAATGACTCATTAGAAATGATTATGTAGGAAAAATTATTCAGTTTACTATAAACAATGGAGTCTCTGAAACTTTCGTGGACGGAGAGGCAGTTTTCCAGCATATTGAAGCAAAAGGTTGTTTACTTCCGCTTGCATTTCACTTTCGGAACATTTTTGAGAAGGGTGGATCAAGACACGCCATGGACGGTTGAAACACATTCGACAGAACAAGGAAGATCATACTGCTATGGTATTCTCAAGACTTGGAAGCATTATACCAACCCACTAGGATATAGACTGGTATGTTATTTGTTCTCATTTTTATCTTGTTTCAGAGGTTTTAACTTCTTCACACTAATGCGTTTATTTTTTCTGTTAATTATTCTTGTACTATTTTAGGTTAACATTGATTATCAAGAACCGATAAAAGGAAACTCGAATATATTGATGGATTCATGAGAAGATTTTTTCAAGAAATGAAATGAAACTGAGTTTCAATCTTCTCCTGAAGATGCTAACATAGTTAGCGAAACACATGTCGAGGCGTTAAAAAATCGGTTTGGTTAGTGGTAAAACAGTGTAGTGTATAAATAGTCCTGATAACAATCTCTGAGATTAACGGTACAATTTAGTTAATTGTACAGAAATATCTGTTCTGGGTAATGAACAATTCTATACGATCAATAGAACCATTCTGTAAACACAAATGATTAATAGAACCATTATTCAACCTGTACAGAAATATCTTTCGCGATTATGAATATTTCTTTACCATTGAACGAACTATTTCGTTCCGGTTATAATACATTTCCTATCAATGGTACAGAATTCAACAGAACCATTCTTTAACATATAAATAACTATCGTTTGACACAAGGAACACATTCTGTTATACCAATAGAAATTTCTTCATGACTATCGAACTATTCTTTGATGTTTCAGAATTCTGGCGAATTCTTCTTTCCAGTGTACAGAACTATTTGTTGAGATAACGAACAAATTTTTTCACAATGAAAGAAACTTTCTGTAGAAGTACCGAAATGTCTTTTGATGTTGATGAATCTCATTTGGGGATTTTAAAAGAAATGGATTATGATATTAACAGAAACTTTCATTGGCGCTATAGCAAAAGAAGTTTTTGTAGTATTCAAGGATTTTTTTTTAATATTTACCTTGTCATTTCTTTCTGTGAACGACTTTCTAGGGAGGGGGGACAAATGTGTTCAATATGTTTTTTAGAAACAGTTAATGAGTGGAAATGATACAATTATCAGCTTACATCATGTAGTGGAATAAATATTGATTGATGAAGAAAATGAAATAAAATCGTTGGGTGACCCCATCAGTGCCTCCTTAGTTGACCCTCTGTGGTTTCGCGTTACATCTTGGATATCATTGGACTACTTTTACAAATATAGTTGCTTACAACTTAAAGAAAAGAGAATGGGGATTGAATTGAAGTTGATAATGTTTCAAATTTCAAATGATTACAATAATTGTCAGACCAGTGGGTGGGTGGAAAGTGAGAGTCACAAGAGATCGAAATTACCTACCAAACTACACTTTTTACAGTAAAATGTCTTCTGTACCGTGGACCGTAGGTATAATTATTATTCGTCAATATATGGAGATTTGGAAAAATATGTCAAATAACAAACTGACGATGAAACATATGAAATGCCTGATGGACTATTCATGTAAAAAACCCTTGACATGAGTTTATGAATGACATTTCTTATTTTAATCCAGTGAATAGAGGAGGTTCACCTTACAAACGGTCCGGTAGTTCTGAATTTTCGATATGTTATCTAGGAGGGTTATAGAGTGTTTAAAATGCAAAATGCACAATTCCCCCTCATCCGCGCCCACTGCCATATTGAAAAAACCGAAAAAAAATAGGAACTTTCTCCAGATTTTCGCTTATGTTAATTATCGTTATGGTGCATTTTGGCTACAAAATTGACAAAAGAGTCCCATTAAGTATTGTAGAGGATTGAATTTTCTATAACTCACGTTTCGAATTTTTATCCTAGGACTGATATGCACCTTTCAAAAAAATGTAAAAAATCGCATTTTCCGGAAATTTGTCAAACTTCTCACTTCAGAACGCTATAGTTCACTTATGGCCTATTCTAGGGAAACAAGTATCGGAAGAAGATTTGTTGGGAATTTAATTACCTACAGAAATGCATGCACAATTTTTCTCACCCACCCTACGTAATGGGGCGTGAAAATGAAAGTTAAAACAACGGCATATTGTTTTTTTGGCTATTGTGACTCCACATTGTATCTTATTCACTAACCATTTTACAGATTAAGCTTGAATTTGGAGTTCATACTAATCCTACCTTGAATTTTTACATGGCACAGCGCAATGCTTAAGATTCAGGTACTATTTAAATTGATTACCTACCTACCTATTCACTCAATGACCTGGTGGTATGTCCTCAGTAAGTGGAAATGTGCGGAGTCAGTGGTCGGAGGTAGTTTAGCCAGATTGAGGTTGAAAGTACTTGTTTTCAATCTGCTATAGCGAAGGCAGCTCAACGATTGTTCTTTACTGCCATCATTTATTTATTTATTTATTTATTTATTTATTTCTCAAACAAGTTACAAGAACTTAATTACATGAGAAAATTAGTATATATCTACAGCTAATAATCGAAGCTAATAACATACTTACAGGTAATAATTAATACTCAAAAAACCGGTTGAAAGTAAATTGACATAGTATATATATTAAATTAAGGTAGGTCCAGATAGGTATTGATGGAGACCAACAAAAAATTTCTTTGGAGTGAGATCAAAACTGAGATCTGATAATTGCAAAGTATTGTTAGTTTGTTTCACCAAGGTAGTAACAGGTGAACAATAATTACGTGTGGGAGGGAGAGGTATTTCGAAAAATTGTTGGAGTCTGGTTGCACGAGAGGGGATTCTTACCGTTAGAAGTAATTTTAGTTTAGGACAGTTATACATTTTTTTATACAATTTATAGCACATGGTCACAAGTGATAATTGTCTTCTAGTTTCCAAGCTCTTTATATTGAACTCATTTCGAAGCCTGAGTGATCGTATAGTTACGTAGTCTGGGTATTCATTATATTTTTTAAGATAAAGGTAACGTAATAAGCGATTCTGCACTTTTTCTAATGTCTGAGTTTGTACTATTGATGTTGGGTGCCAAATTACAGAACAATACTCTAGCTTAGGTCTAACCAGTGAATTATATAAAAACCGAACTGTTTCCCAGTTTCGAAAATGTTTGCTATTCCTAAGTACAAACCCCAGACTTTTCAGTGCGTGTGCGCAAACCCGGTCAATGTGTGATTTGAATAACAGTGTAGTATCATACTCGATACCTAAGTCTTTTATTTTCTCTACTCTTACTAATCTGTCGTCTTCGATGGTGTATTGGTGTTTTAGTGTTTCCTTCTTTCTTGTACAGGACAATACCATACATTTTGATTTGTTGAATGGCAGATCATTTATACGGGACCATGAATGAGCAGAATTCATATCACTTTGGAGATGAAGGCAATCCTCCATAGTTTCTATTTTCCTATAGAATTTAAGGTCATCGGCAAACAACAAACAGTCAGAGTATCTCAGATGTTGCGGTAAATCATTAATAAATATCAGGAACAATAGTGGACCTAAATTGGACCCTTGAGGTACTCCCGAGTTTGCATCATACCTGCTTGAGCAATGACCACGATATCTGATCTTGTAAGGTCGATTTTTCAAATAGGAAACGAAAAAATTTATACTCGACGGGTCTGCTCCATAACCACTTATTTTATTTAATAGTATGTCGTGATTCACTTTATCGAATGCTTTTTGAAAGTCAGTATAGATAACGTCGACTTGTGCATTTTCAGAAATGTGTCTATGCACATCGTGAGTGAAAGTGAGTAAATTCGTGGCTGTGGATTTTCTTGGGACAAATCCGTGTTGTTCTTCACATATGTGGGTTTTGATAGAATTCCAGACTTTGTTATATATTATTTGTTCGAATAATTTGGCTATTGCACATAATACTGATATCGGTCTATAATTTTTTATGTCGGATATAGATCCAGATTTATGAATAGGAGTTATTATTGCCTCCTTCCATACTTCCGGAAAAGTGGATGTTCTGAATGAAAGATTAAACAGAAAACACAGAGGCTCTTGGAGCCACTCGGCGCACGCTTTTATTATATAGGGCGGAATTTTATCAAAACCTGCAGATTTTTTTGGTTTGAGCTTCTTTACCGCCTGAAAATAGTCCCCTACGGATACTTCACTAAGGAGTGATAATACATTATCTGCTACTTGGCTTATGTTATACTGAGCTTTTTCCTCTTTGAAAACCGATTGGAAATATCTCCCGAAATATTCGGCAGCTTCACATACTGCTATTGTCTTATTTTCGTATTTCAGGTTAGAGGTGAAATTACAATTTTTTTTGTTTGATTTTGTGAATGTCCAAAAGTTCCGGCTGTCTGTTTTGATTGAATTTTCTACATTTTTTATGTAATCTTCATGACATTTTTTCATCATTTTTCTCAATTCAGATCTTTCGTTTTTAAACAAATCCATATGAAAATTTGAAAGATGTCTTTTCGAGTGATATTTCTTTTTTCTTTTGATGCAATCTTTAATATCTTTGGTGAACCATATGGGGTATTTTGAGTGTCTTACTGTGCGAATGGGAATTATAATGTCAAAAATATTATAGATTGTGTCGTAGAAATATTTGAGTGCTTCATTGACATCCTGGATGTGGAACATAGGCGTCCAGTCTACATCTCTGATCGCTGTTGTAAGGGCAAGAAAATCGCAATGTTTGAAATTGTAATACCTTAATCCATTCGTTGATAGCCTTGAATTATCGTGTTCGCTAAACGCTTCTACACCGATGTTTATTTCAAGAGCAGGGTGGTGATTATCTTCGGGAATTAATGGAAATTCATGCCTTAGTATTTCTATATTATTAGTATTGTTATCAGAAACCATCACTAAATCTAAAGTTCTATTATTTATGTTGAGTATGCGGTTGAGCTGTTCAAGACCATTCGCATTTAGGAAGTCCAAAAATAATCTGTGTCGTTCGTCCAAATCGCCAGAATTGCTGCTTTTGTCGGATATATTTGGCAGATTGAAATCGCCTACAATTAATAATTCTCTGCCATCCATTAAACTTTCCACATAATCAAAAAATTCTGTATATATTTGTGCATTTGAATTAGGAGGAAAATATACTACTACAACAGAATAAATTTTCTTTTTTGATTTAAATTTCACACCGATCATCTCGAATGCTTTGTTTATTTGAGAAACTTCTAAAATTTTGTAATGTTCTCTAACTGCTATTAAAACACCCCCTCCCCTTACCTTTTTGGTTATCTCAGCATTTCTGTCAGCTCTGTACAGTTTGTACTTTTCTAAATTAACAACTTCTGAGTCATATATACCCTCGTGCAACCAAGTCTCTGTTCCGAATATCAAGTCGTAACTTTCTTCCTCAGTGCCTACCTTGAAATCTTTCAGTTTTGTCCTCAATCCTCTGAAGTTTTGGTAATAACATGTGATACTATTTGGTTCCATTATATTTGCCTATGATAAATCTAAAAATTAATCTTTCTACCTGTAAATGAAGAATATAAATGTATATAAATATTTATTATTGATATGAGTATAATTATTATCGAATGAAGAATGAAATTGAAAAAGAAAAAAGAAAGAAATTCAATGAATTCAAAGATTTCACGGATATAGGGATACCAAGATTCTCTCCCCTGCTACTGTACATACAAACATACATCGGTTTAGCAGAATTTCGACAGACCTTTTCGAGGGTCTTTTATTCATGTGTCTGATGATCATCAACGAAAAAATAACTTCCGCAATACAAGAAACATCTGGCGACATACATTTGCGATTCCTAATATTACTGCTTGTTTAGCAAATTCTGCGAAATGAAAATTAGAGCGAAATCATTAGCGATGATAACTATTATCGTCGTTTGTCGGGATCTATTTTGAGTAATTGCCTCGGTAATAGCTGTGATCTAGCCTCGGATCTAGCAGTTCTAGACTGCTTGGGATTTTCAATTAGTGACATGACGTGTTTCTAGTTCTAAGTACCGACGCTCAGTCATGTGCTGAAATTCAAATGGAGATGGCGTATGAGAATAAGTTATCTCAGTTGGCAAAAACAGAAGACTATGAAAACCACATAAAAAATCATCAAATTAAAGAATGTTATGAGTAGAGGATATTCTACCGTGGAGATAGGCGAGTGAAGGGGAAACATCCCAGCGAGCACAAACATCCCTGGGATGTTTTGAAAATGTTGGCATGAAGATGTTATTTTGAGACGTAATATGCACTGACCAAAGAGGTCTTTGAAGGATATTGAAGTATTGTTTTCGTTCTTCTGTGGCATTTCTTTGTTTGCCTACTAAGAGGTATCCCTGGGATGTTTTGGGATGTTTTAGAAATGAAGGCATGAGGATGTTTTTTTGAGGCGTAATATGCACTACCCAAAGAGGTCTTAGGAGGATATTGAAAGTATTGTTTTTGTTCTTTTGTGCCCTTTCTTTGTTTGCCCCACCACAACGTCTCATGCTTACGTCACAATACGATGAATTCTGATTTGTTTTCGATTTTCTTGTTCGCAATTGGCATTCGCGTTTGCAGCGTGTCACGCTTACATCACGCTGCTAACGAACAGAAAGGAATTTGGTGAAGTTTATTGTGTTAGAAGACTTATTCAGTTTGTAATAATGACCATCAGATGCAAGATGTGTTGTTCGGTGCCTCAGTGTAATCAATATATAAAAGTACGAATTCATCAATACACAGCTTCTCCGCAAATGCAAAATTATGCATTGTGGAGAACATTCCAAAAATTGGGAAACCTATTTCCAATTATATGTCTGTGTGTAGTAAGCACTACTCAGAAACCGATTCAGAAGGTAATTTCATATCAAGAAAATATTTTTATGTTCAATCTATTTTTAATGCATTTTTTCATTCAAGGGAAATGGAATCCTAATGCAAAAGTTCATTTTGACAAAAGGCTTCAGAAAAGTACCTCGAAAATGTTTTTTTACAGCGATTTAATGTGCGCAAGACGCGTTGAAAATGTTCTGTTGTGTCCATGAAAAGGCTTTAAAAAGAACTAGGGAGAAGGTAGTTTTGTGACATATCAAGGTCATCTCGATAATTGCCGCCTGCGGCGGACATTGGCTGTTCTATAATAGTACTATCCATGTGTGAACAGAACATCGCAGTGGAGGTTCAATGTTTCGAAATCTCGTACTTTTAACATCTCTGAGATGTTTTTGTGCTCGCTGGGATGCATGGGGAAACTAAAAACATGAACTTCTGCCCCATTTCCCCGGCAATATACGGTGTATCTGAATAAGACCGAAGTGATATTTTAGGAAATAAAGTTCACATGAACATGTGTCCTAACTTGCTTCGTTTTCGAGATACAGGGTATTAATATTTTTATGAAAAATCGTTTTTTCATTCATTACTCAATTGTCTTTGCATCAATTTCAATAAAATGTCATTGTACGCCACATTCTGTGTGTGATTTTTGTATCCAGCCTAGTTTTTGAGAAAATGATAAAAATACGATTTGACTCGATATAGGCGTATTCAAGACTTCCATTGAGATCACTCAATAACCCCAATTACAATCATTTTGAAATTTTGGGGCTTTCTCAGTCTCCAACCATACTGAATTTTGGCACGATGAAAGCTTACAGGGGAGTTATAAATGGAAACAATTAATTCTTCCTAGTTCAACATCCTGTATCTCATAAAGGGAGCAAGTTAGGACACATGTTTATTTGCTATAGAAAATCACAAGGAATCATGAATCATGAACTCCTGGAATCATTGTTGAATTTCTCATTTCTGTGTTCTATAATAAATTAATGACTGACCTATCAGTACAATATGGTGATCCTTTATTTTCCATTTGACTTGGCAACACTGGTGGAAATCCTGCTATCCCTGACGCATCGAAATCGATTCGATGGCACGTGCAGGCAATTTAGACACTTCCATTTTCGGCAAACAGGAAGGAAGGAGACACGCACTTTTGGCACAGAATACGTTGCCATCAGAATGTTAACTCTCTGCCCAACAGCGCGAACAGCGAAAAAACTTACCGCGAATTTGTTAGGTTGCAAAGAAATTCGTTCTGAAATTGAAAATCGCTTTGAAATGAAACTTTTTCAAATTGAAATGATAGTGAAAAGTATTGTACCTCACTTTTTGATGCGCGATATTGACATCAAATTGGCCCCTCAAGTTGTTGAAGCCATCTGACAACAAGCCCGAGCAGAAGTTTTTTATTGATGATGATGACCAAATGTTGTATACGTATGTATATGTAACAAACTTTTTATGCCCAATTTGAAAATGTTAAAATTACTTGAAAATTTTCATCAAGACAAGCCCGAGCAGAAGGTTTTTTTATTTATATTTTTCAATTCTTTTCTGATAAACTAAGCAAATTTTGTATATGTATATGTAACAATATTTTCGGTGAATTTTCCCAAACTTCACAATGGCCATTCAAAATTTTGAAAAAGTCAACTTCAGCACCCTGTATGATCCAAACTATTGAATTTAGAGCGTTGATATTTGGGATGTCTGATCAGCATCGCGAATTCTACGATATATCTGAAATTCGAGAAAATTTACTAAAAGCCAATTTCCCCCCTATAGGTCGCGTGCACGATGACCGACCCTGGAGGCAAAATATTGAAACACAACCTCATTCTTCTGTGAATTATTGAAACACAACCTCACTTTTTTACTTGGTTACAGAGAAATCAAAGGATTGAAATAGTTTTTCACAATATTCTGGCATACGAATCATGTTTTTTGCGCTATCCATTAATTCGAGGATGCCTTCGCATTATTGTGCTGTTGTACAATGCACAAAAAATGCAGCAAGATACTAAAGAATATGATTTTTCAGGTAAATAGTAATCTCACATAGTTATCATTATGAAATGTTGTCATTCCTTATTAAAATTCCTTCTGCCTTCTGTCACTTCTGCAATACAAGCTAATACTGCTAATAGATTGAAAATGTCTACAACACACACGATCGTCAGCATGTCAGACCAGTCCCCCGATTGATTGCATGAATCCAATTTTCTGGCATTATTTTAGAAATTTCAGATGTATTTCTATTAGCTTCTATCGCAGAAAGAATTCCGATGAGAAATCAGAGAAATTACCAAATTTCAAAAATGAAAACTATATGTGAGTGACTATAGTAGATACTTACTCTTAAATCATATTGTACCAACCGGATTACTTCGTCTTCCGCTGCAGTTTTTGTGCATTTCACAACAGCATAATGTGATGGCATGAGCGAATTGATGAATAGCGGAAAAATACGATTCGTATGCCAAAATAATTGTGAAAAACTATTTCAATCACTTGCAAACAAATAAGTAAAGTGACGTTGTGTTTCAATATTTTTGCCTCCAGTGTCGGTCATCTGACAGTTCTTGCTGCGTGCGGAGCGGAGTCCTTTTTTGGTTATGCAATTTTTGTCAGTTTAACCAGGGAATATGGTAATCTTATAATTTTTACTTGAAAATGGGACCTCTGTTCAATCTCAAAACCACTATAAACGTTTCCGAGATGAATCGATTTCAATATTCTGCTGCGATTCGTTCTGACAACTACAGCTATAATAATTATTTAATGCCAAACTGATGACAGACTTTCCTTCGCTATCCATGGTTACATCATCGTTGAAAACACCAACGCTGATAGATCAATCAAAATTGAAAGACAGAGCTAGTGTTTTCGCGACAGAAAGAAGACAGAGCTAGTGTTTTCGCGACAGAAAGAAGACAGAGCTAGTGTTTTCGCGATAACACAGGTTGCCACTGGCTTATTGTGATTGCTGATTGGTCGGATTATGTGATGAGTGAAATAGCCAATACAATACCAAGGATCATTCGGAAATTCAACTAAATATATGGTATACCTATAGGTATAGATTTTCTGTATCTACAACAATTTGTTGTTTCTCCTCATTCACCTAGAACCAGGCTGTTATTCTGTGCCTTTTTATGACCTTCGCGTAGGGCCTTCGCTGCCTTGATCCGACAGTTGGGCTACGCAGCTTCACTTTTCCACTAATAACGCACGCAGTTGGCCCTCTCAAGGTCGACACGCTCTACGCACTTTTCAGAAGTTAGAGTAGGGGAGGCAGCCCTTGAGAAAAACAGAGAAGGAGAGAACTTGACGATGCGTGTGTGCTCGTTGTTTTAACGCGATGCGTAATTTCATTCACAGGGTGCGACAACTGCCACAACTATAATTTTCATTGTCCAAATGACTCAGAGTTCACTTGCGGTAGCAATATTATCGATAGTTTATCGATATTGTCGATTGTTCTAAAACTATCGAAAAATCGATAGTTTCGATAAGAAGCCAGAAAAGTGATCAATCGAGAAAATAAATTAGAAGCAGAAAAGGTTTTATTAATCAAGAGTGAAGAAGAAAAAGATTAGAAGAATAATAAGAAGTAGAAGTATGGTTATTGGCTATGTTCTGTGGTTTAACTTTGTTTACTTGTTCTAGTTTTCCTACTTTCCTTTATATGGAAACACTTTGATAGGGAAGAAGCATCTGCTGCTGGAATAGCCACCTGTTATATATGCCAAAAGAAGTATAAAACAAGTGGCAATACTAGTAAACTCCGTAACCATTTAAAAAGAATTCATCGAATTAGGCCATCTAGTCCATCTTTTTTATAACGGTAAACTATCGATAGTTTATCTATAGTTTCGATAGTCGACATGTCCGCTATCGATAGTTTCGATAGTCAATTTTTGTTCACTATTATCACTAAATTGTTATCTACAGTTCACAGACTTCGAACCTAGGTAGATACGTGTTCTATGTGTTCCGAGATAATATATTCTCAGTTGATACAAATTTGGACTAAATTTCAACATTCACGTAGAAATGTCAACTTTTATATCGGAATTTTGAAATATTAATTCAATCTAACAAATGTTCCACCCCCTGTAGTGCGTATATACCGGGTGAGACAGTGTAACGGGCCACCCCTCTAACTTTTGCTTTCGTAAACGGATTTTTTTGAAGTTTGGTAAAGGTATGTAAGCAACCATTTCGGATTTGATGACATTACAATCCAATATGGTCGACTTCCGGTTTTTCTGGAAATGCCAGCAACTTTGTGCAACAAGTGCAATCTGTTTGTCAAATGTGCAGGAGGTTGAATATTCGTCAAATTGAATTAGTATTCTGAAATGAAAAAAAACTCGGAATTGTGGGATAACTGAAATTCAAGATGAAATTTTACATAAAAGTCGGAATCTCTATCGACTGCTTGGGTTTGGTCTGGACTGGAATATTATAATATTATTGTTTCTATCTGGACGGTACCCGTGAGATTTCAGAAAGTAAAATCGAAGTAAAATACGAGGTGAAATAATATGGTTCATCATCAGAATCCTGATAGCATTCTAGCTAGAAAGCTGTGTCGTTTTCTGAATCGTTTGGGGGGTCATTGGTTTAGTTATAAATAGAAATGCGACGCAGGCTATACAATAAGTAACCGAAGAATAAAAGAATAAAATCAAGAAACAAAGTAGCCGGATCTGTCTTGTTTCACGTGATAAATTATGAATATCCTGAGAACCATTTCCTGCTCTTAAATCATCAATCATTTATGTAAACTCAATGTTCACTAGGATGATCTAGGTATATTTCTAGGAAAATTATAATATAATGAAAACAAATCAGTGACTACCTTTCATCGAGCCTTTCCTGATGTTCACGACTTATGAAACATATATTTTTTTATACTCGTAGAAGCTCCCAAAAATTACTCGGAAATAGTTACTACGCATGCTGGTGGGGAGAAAGACATTCTACACAAAGTTCTCAAATTTTTTTTTCGTAGAATAAAAAAATACGTAGTATACCGTAGTATATCAATCTTTTCGAAATGGACGTGTTCGTAAATTATGGACTGAATTCGATATTTCCTGAACTGAAAGCAATTTCAAAAAAATCTGGAGCACGTCGATTTTCAATCTGAGTGTTCAACATTTTATAATACCACAAAATTCAATGTTACAAGGTGATACACATTGAGGTGATGATGTCATCGGTATTTCTTTGAAATGTAACACCCTATATTTTGTGACATTTTTAGATCAATATTAATGGGATGATTCCAAAAAGATAATATAATAGTTGGGGTAACAAAATACAGAGTGTTACATTGGAAAATATTGCCGATGACGTGTGTATCAGCCTCTGTTATGAAATTTTGTTGTTGAATATGGAAAATTGAACGTGTTCCAGATTTTTTTAAGAGGCTTTCAGTTGAGGAAATATCGGATATATCGGACACAGCGGCACAGCGCTGATATACTGACATTTTTGCTAATGTGATAATACCTCCAAAGTTCATACCAAAAACTGTTTAATTTTCTCCAGAACTCGAAACAGCGCGATTCATTAGCTATCACTATTATTAGAAAATATGGAATTATTATCAGACTAATGATTTTTATCTTTTTCGAATTGGAAAATATAATGAATTCTAATAATTCTATATATATCAGGATATATTATTGATATATCGAAGACTATTTGGAAAGGTATTGAGGATTTTTATGTTGAATAAACGATCACGATAATAATTTTAAATGTAATATTGTGTATGTATAGTTTTTGGTTGGGGTGGAGAAGAAAAAAACAGCAAAGGTAGTTTATATATTATGAGATAAACCATTCTATCCGATGGCGATTGCCGAAAAGATTGATTAAACAACAAACAAACAAAAATAACTTTTATCTATATAGATGATGAAATTGCATGATTATGCCATTCTCCAAAATACACCAAGTTTCCATGGAACTGACAACTATTATACTTGAATCATTTCAAAACACGATAATATAAGAAATACGTAAACATTATAATCTTGACAATCAGAAAATTCTTATCTTATCACCATTTTAATAGCTCTTTATTTATACGAAACATGTACGAAACCTATATTTGTGTATCCAACGGAGTACTGAGTAGATATTTATTATTGGTGGTGTCATCTTAGATACAATTTCTGGGAATTCTAGACGAATAGTTTCTCAGTTGGCAGAAATTATTCGGATGCGCAGAAATAATTTTCTGGAATATACAAAAAGTTATCTGTTCAGAATTAACATTGAGAAGACTAATTCATCAGAGACAATCAATCCTCGGTCATTAGCATAACCAAATTCCTCATTTTCCGCAGTAGTGCGAGGATGTGAGGAATTAAAAAATGCCATAATTTTTGACGAAACAACGTATCTTTTCCATAACAACCATTATAACTTTTTTTTTATCGATTGGAGCGCACGAAAGGAAATCCCTATAATGTTCAAAGAACATCGTGCGTTCCTAGGGAGGATAGGGACAGGAGGTAGGTATTGGAATTTTTTTTTAACTTTTGCAGATTATATGTTGTTGGGAATACTTCCACAGGCAATGAATTCCAGAGCCTAGCCGTTCTATGGATGAAGGAGTCTTGATAAAGTGCTGTTCGACATCTTTCGAGGTTGACAACGAGAGGATGTGCTGACCCTACTGACTGGGCTTGTCTAGTTCGTCTGATTGGTATTGCTAGTGAAGGGATGATTGCAGAGATTTCCGAAGAACATTTCCCGTGGAAGTATCGATAGAAAAGTGAAAGGTCGCCGACCTTTCTACGGTGTTCCAATGATGTCAAAGAGTGAGTGAGTGTGGCGTCACCCACCAGGCGAATGGCTCTTCTCTGGATGGAATCTAAGAGCATCAGCGTATGTTTTGGTGCTGAACCCTATATGTGGGCACAGTATTCTAGAACAGGCCGTATCTGCGCTTTGTAGATCATGAGAAGCTGTTGAGGTGTAAAGTAGCTTTTCGCACGGAACAAGAATCCGAGTTTTTGTGAAGCAGCTTTTGCGATGGATCTGACATGATTATCCCATGAAAGAGTGTTGCTGATGGAAATACCGAGCATAGATATGGTGGGCTTGGTGGAGGGATGGTGGAGCCAGACATTACAATATCGGGCATACTGAGTTCCGCCTTTCTAGAGAAAATGCAGGCTTGAGTTTTGGTTGCGTTGAATTCAACTAGGTTGTTCGTTCCCCAGGCTGTGATTTCAGCAAGATCTTCATTGACAGCATTGACCTGCCTGCGCCGTGAGTTCTTAGTTTCCTGGGAAGAAATGGGAATTCTGGAAGAGAACGCAGTATGGAGGGTACTATCATCTGCAAAGCTGTGGATGGGGCAAGTTGTTACTCCCAACAGATCATTGATATGAAGCAGGAATAATGTTGGTGCCAAAATTGATCCTTGTGGAACGCCGGAATTGATGCCAATGGTATCAGACGATACACCGTCCACCACCACGTGAAGCGATCTGCCTGAAAGAAAACTCAATAAGAGATGGCATAGCTGAGGTGGTAAGCCGTATGATGGTAGTTTGTGGAGGAGTCCTTCGTGCCAAAAACGGTCGAATGCTTTCGATATGTCCAACGCGACAGCTAGAGATTCCCCGTGTTTTTCTATTTAAGATTGCCATAAATGGGTGACGTAGGCAAGTAGATCTCCAGTAGATCTTCGGTGGCGAAAGCCGTATTGTCTATCATTGATGATTCCTGAGCTCTCCAGATATTTGACCAGCTCAATATTGATGGCTTTCTCCATCACTTTGGAGATTACTGATAACAGGGCAATGGGCCTGTAGTTGTTGGGCAGGTTCTTGTTCCCTTTTTTGGGGATTGGTTGGACTCTAGCTGTCTTCCAGCATGATGGAAAAATACCCGACCTGTACGAGATGGTAAACAACTTGGAGAGAATCGGTGTTTCTTCCCCTCAGGGGCTCACGACTTGTGAGTACGGGAATGGCAATCCCGAGGTACCCTAGCCGGATACTCATTAATCTTCAACTTGTCTTTGATGGTATCCTCTTCACTCTTTAGTTTCCAATCTTGTTCTTCATTGGCCTCCCTTGGTCACTTCTCCTCTTTTCCTTCTCCCCTAAAGCCCAACCTCACCATAGTGCGGGGAGGACAAGCCGCGGCTGCTCGGCAGATTGAGCATTTTGGGAACATCTTTGCTGTCATCATTCAGATGGGACAGTTTTGTGGACATCTGAGTGCGAGGATGGGGCAATTTGTGAACATCTGCTTATGTGGCCGCGGATTGATAACGAGGCTCTGGCAATCCCCTCAGGGGCTCACAACTTGTGAGTACGGGAATGGTGAACCCGAGGTACCCTAGTCGGATATTCACCATGCTTCAACTTGTCTTGGGTGATATCCTCTTCTCTCTTCCGTTTTCAATCTTTCTATCGACCTTTCTTGGCCAACTTCTCTTTTCCTCTTCTCCTCCAAGCCCAACCTCACCATCGAGTGGTGTGGGGAAGACAGGCCGCGACCGCTTGACAGATGAAGCATTTTGGGACCATCTTTGCTATCTTCTGCCAGATGGGACAATTCGTGGACATCTGTGGCAGGGATGGCGCGATTTGCTGATGTCTGTCTAGGTGGTCGAGGACTGGTCAACGAGGCTCTGGCAACCTAATCCAAGCTGTGGGAACCCGTGGCGATGGATGGATGGCACCGAGGAATGGTGTCGCTAACGGGGCCTCTGGGAAACAGGGCGACATCCCAGAGTAAACAGCCTTAGCCCTGTGCAGGGGGCACCACAGGGCTGGACCAACCCCTTCCCCCGTCACTCGTAGGAGAAGGAAAGCTTTTGGCCTTCTTCGTAGACGAGAACAGGGATCGGAATAGCAATATTCAGGGACCTGAACGAGAAGGGTCTTTCATATTGAAGTGGCCCTTAATAGGCACCATGAGTCGTATGTGGTAAAATTGATAACGGCATGTAGGTGAGATACAATGGGCTACTAGGCCTAAGTGTCGTCGGAGCCTACAACGGGGTGGAGTGTTTAGTGGGTATACCATGGAGGGGACTCTCACACTATCATATGGGGGATTGGACCCATATGATGTCTATAAAAGATTTCAACCACCTCGGCGGAAAAAAAAATCGAAATTGCTATATATATTATATTCCTGTCCACCTTCTAAGAATAACTAAAGATATATCTACTCATAACAATATTTTTATAGAATGATAAAAACGTATTCGGAATTACAGATTATTCACGATCTAGAAATGGTAGGTTCATTCAAATAATTCAATGAGGGTTTTTCCCTGATGGATTTTTTTCTAATTCCTATAGATTTCTTCGAGTTTTCCGATAATTCATTTATCAATATGGATGCAAATGCCCAATTTAGATATCACATATAATTCCAAAATATTGCACTCTTATCAAAAATCAATACTTCCACGATGTATTACCCAATCAAAAGTAGTGAAGTTAATTTATGCCTGATTAAAATAAAATTTATGAGTTTGGCAACTGCCATTGTTTTCAGTGCCAGCTGTTAGTTGATGTGAGTCAACAACTTCAATTTCCAACACATAATATTGTTTAATTTCTCGATCGTTTGTTTTCAATTCAAAGTGTATACTCACTATACTCAGGTAGCTACTTTTATTCATGTAACATATCAAGTAGGTTACAACCTGAGTAAATAACTAAATACAAAATAATCACAATTCACAATTATACCTATATAGTGACTCAAGAAATAACTCGAGGGATGACACTTACATTTCCATGGTATTTTTTGCACGTTCGAGAACAAAATATTTTCACTTATAATATCACGAGAGCTTCAATTATTTTCGGAAATTTTTTGGAGATATACAAAGTATCTCACAATCGCCAGTAAAAGCGAATGCTTATATACTTATAAATGCTTATTACAATGAAACTGTATCTGTATATCAAATTGATGGTATTTATATGTGGGTAGGTATATTACATTTTTACTTAGCTATGACATTTCCAGAATATTGTAATCGATAATAACGATTGGCATCATTCCTATGCTAATTAAATCAATAATAATTATATCTGCTCGTAATGCAATATATGGAAAGGTGAAAAATTACAGGCAAGGTGTCCCCCTGGGCAATGAAAGGCGACTGTTGGTCTAGCTAGGTCGCCACCAATGTTGCCAAATCATAACAATTTTTATAGGTAGGTACATGAAATGTTAAATGTTTTTGAAAACCTATTATATGTATCTAGAATGGAATAATGAGAAACTTGAAAGATCTCTTTTTTCACATTTCCAATCTCGATCAATAATACCAACAAGACAAAGCTCTCTGGAATTCGCAATTCTGAAAAAATTACTACTTTTTCGAACCTTTTAATGACAGTCATATATTTCAATTGAAGATTGAGATCTACGACGTGAATTTTTGGGGGTAAAAATTTGAAAAATCATATCAGCGATTTGTTCATCATAAAATCTGAATGCACTTCTGGACTGAAGGTTTAAAATCCATTATCATGAGAATTTTCAGGCAATCAAAATCGAACACGAGATGCATATATTCGATCTCTTCAAATTAATCGAGCCAGGTCGACGTTATTCGTATTCTTGGCCAGATAGGTATTTAAGTATACTGCAAAAATTGTCAATTTGGCAACACAGCCTTTTATATTCATATCATTTTATATGCCGTCAGTGTAGGTTATTGTTGCTGTTTGTATTATTGATATGTCAGTTGATATTAATTATAATTATTCATACGGTTGGATACTCGTGTTTCGTATTGTATTTAATTAAATTCTTTATTGGTTGCATTATCGTCATCATGATGATAATTAATTTCAATATGATGATGATAAGTTATATTTTATTTCAGACAATAGCAGAATATCAGAAATGTCCTCTCACTTCTCCTCGGTTGTCCCTGTTTGGCAAATATTTTGTATCGTGAAACTTGGTACAAATTTCGAGAAAACTGAGATGATTAGACTCGCAAAAATACGCAGTCGCAAGATTTTATGGAAAAACACACGAGTGAAGAGGTAGGGAAAAATTTCAAAAACTTTTCATCGAGTAGTACGATCAGCTGAATCCAGATTTGCAATGAAAACAACGATTTGTTTGCTGGAAATAGCTAGTCCGCAGCATTTTATTCCAGTCCGCAAATTACACACACCCTTGTTTCACTGAATTTTATATCAATAATCATAAGTTTATAACACAAAATTAAAGCTAAAATAGGTGATTCTTTCGAGATATTATGATAATGTACAGATTTTCTGACTGAGAACCCCAAAGAAAGTCAAGAAACATTCCAGCTACCTATCCCAACTCGTGAAGAATGGCTGAAAGAATAGCTGGACTTCAGGTTACTGATGAGGATATGATATCCGAAATGAGTTTTACTCGAGTTAAGTCATATAACCTGTTCGTTAGAGATATAATTCCTATATCACTGATACAAATGATTTTTTTGGAAGTTCGAAGCTCATCAAGATCAGAGTTCATACAAGTATAAACTTCAATACATTTCAATTTTCATTTCAATACTGAACATATTGGTAAGTTATATTTTTATATCATAATACATCATAATTATTATTACTCTACTCGATTTGAGAGATAATGACGAGGATAATGTCAATTCTCAATTTCAGAGGATTTTGATTTTTCATGCTCTTTTTTTGGATATTCAACAGATATAATTCGATGTTCGACGTGGCAAATAGCCAGGAAAGTGGTTGGTTTCTGTTGAATATTCAGAATTATATTATATGCATATCTTTATATACGAAGGACACAAATTCTCTACTTCATAAGAATTTTTATCGTGTGTGTTCAATAGATGTTATTCAATATTCGTCGTGGCATATAGCCAGGAAAGTAGTTGTTTTCTGTTGAATAAACCGAGAAAGAATCAATATAGTTTCATCACATGGAGAATGCGAATTCTCAATGTATTTCTTTATATATATATATCCATTTTTTTGTGTTCATAAATATATCTGAGAATATTCCTCTTCAATGTATGTATGTGCTGATGAAGATCTTATATCAAAAGGGGTTAGTTGGTTTCTTAACGTATGATATAATATATAGAGTGAAATACATTATTATTATGAATGAAGAAAATAAGTGGTAATTTCAAATGACACAATAAAATAAGGGGTGATTTCGACAATATCAGTGGGATAATTTCTATTTATGGTGGTTACAAAAAATTAGGGGTTATTTCTGAATTCAACACAAATTGAAAATTGTGGACACCCAAAGGTATAATAATTCTAGTTGTCACTCCAAATTAAGAACACGATATTGTGATAGAAATGTATAGAGGATGAAAATACGAGTGGAGACACCTCGGGAGACACGATTATTCATTCTGAGTTATCAATATAAGAGTGAAATACCGAGGTAAAATACCTATCAAGTGTCAAATCACCTACTTGAATTTGAGCCAAACGAGAAATAAATACTGGTAGGAGTAAGTGCAATGAAAAAAGTGCTAAATGAAATAATTATCGCCCTCGGAATTATATGGCGATTTCGTTGTCCCGTTGACGTCATTGCTATTTCAAAGCATTGAACTCAATTTGCAGAAAAAAAAAATAAGTGAGAGGTCTGAGAAAATCAGACAAGACCTTAATGATGTCATCGGCGGAAAAGAAAGTTAAAGTTACCATAACGATAACGAATCAACTACTGTGTGTGTGTGGTTTTATTTACAAAAGAATAGAACTTATTTGGGATATGAGTTTTGTGCTTAGAAATTCATATCAGTTCAACTGGAAAACCGGAATACTTCTATACAATGCTTCTGTACGACCCACACCATTGTATACTCTGAAATGATAGAAAAAGTACAAAGGAAATTCCTGAGAAACATTTACTACAAAACTACAGACATAATCAGTGATAAATTGAATATACATGATCTACCTAGTCATATATAAACATCGAGATAAACATGTATACCTGTACTAAAACTACGGAGAAGAAATAATAGTATCTTCTACATTGATGTTAAATCTTGCTCGCCTTTTGGAAATTGCCAAAGAGCTGTAAATGAATATAACTGTGATAAAGATATGTTTACATTCAGTAGTAGTGAAATTAGAGGCTGTCCTCCATCTCTTCAATATTCTGAAAAATCCATAGTCATATATAGGCTAGTACATATATTAATATTTTTATAAAATATGTTATGAACGTCTTGATTTTATATCTTAACTCAACTGTTTTTCCCAAAACTTGAGTGTATTGTAATCTTTCTGTGTACTGTATTTTTTCTTTTCTTTTTTGTGTAGGATAGGAACCGACAAGGAGTAAATCACCAGGAAAAATGTGTACATCAGACTTCAAAAGACTTCCAAAGACTTCCAACGACTTATAAATATATTCAAAGACTTCTAAAGAATTCCAAAGACTTCCGTACACCAGACTTCCAAGGAGATTTACCCCTCGGGAACCGATATAGGAACTGTATGTCTGTAATTGTGCCATGGCCTGTTGATTTGGCAATATAAATAAAGTTTTATACATATATATTTTATTATTAATACTAACTTGTAAATCAGTATATTGATAAGTACCTATTGTTGAGCTAAAAAGCACTATTTAATGCCAAAAGAGTTATAATATGCGGCTTGCTGTCTTTAAAAATGTGTCAGATAGTTCCGGATAATCCATACTTTTTGTGGAGGCTAATCGAGTTACCTCTTCGAGTGTGGCATATTTTCCTATCAAAATCAACAATTTCATCAAAAATGGCGTATTTCATTAATCATTTTATAGTACAATCACGAATGCTCAAAACACCCCGTATATAGGGGCAAGAATTTCCGACTTCTGGGATCAGTTTGGGGTCGTCATAAATCCTAAATTCCCTGACTAGGAGATCAACTCATATTATTTTGGGCTTATAACTCGAAAACTATTGGTTCTAAAAAAAATACAGTAACCCATTCGAAAGCTCACAAGATTTGAAACTTTTATCTTGCGACAGAAAGTTTTCATCGAGGTTTCCATCTTCAACAGCTTACTTCTGAAAATCTCCTATTTCCGAAATACGCTACTCCGTATCGCATTCTTCAAGAAAACTCTTATCTGACGTATGAAGCGATATTCTCTAATAATATTTGCTCATCCAAGGTTTTCAGATCATATGTTACTATGATGTGCTGATGTGACCGCGCTGAACAGGCGTGGTAACCTTGCCAATATTTACCGCGTGCGTGAAATGTGTATTCTGGCACAACAGCCGGGAGTATAAATTATTTGTTTTCGCGATAAAGACTGGAAAAAGCGTGTATGAAAACTGTCGAGTTCGGTTTCGACTGATGAGATAAATGAGTGTTAAGTTTATACCGTGTTGTCCAACAACTTGACATAAGACAATTATATTATAAAAAACTTTTGATTTTTCAATACAAGAACCATTTCCTGCTCTTAAATCATCAATCATTTATGTAAACTCAATGTTCACTAGGATGATCTAGGTATATTTTCTAGGAAAATTATTTTATAATGAAAACAAATCAGTGACTACCTTTCATCGAGCCTTTCCTGATGTTCACGACTTATGAAACATATATTTTTTTATACTCGTAGAAGCTCCCAAAAATTACTCGGAAATAGTTACTACGCATGCTGGTGGGGAGAAAGACATTCTACACAAAGTTCTCAAATTTTTTTTTCGTAGAATAAAAAAATACGTAGTATACCGTAGTATATCAATCTTTTCGAAATGGACGTGTTCGTAAATTATGGACTGAATTCGATATTTCCTGAACTGAAAGCAATTTCAAAAAAATCTGGAGCACGTCGATTTTCAATCTGAGTGTTCAACATTTTATAATACCACAAAATTCAATGTTACAAGGTGATACACATTGAGGTGATGATGTCATCGGTATTTCTTTGAAATGTAACACCCTATATTTTGTGACATTTTTAGATCAATATTAATGGGATGATTCCAAAAAGATAATATAATAGTTGGGGTAACAAAATACAGAGTGTTACATTGGAAAATATTGCCGATGACGTGTGTATCAGCCTCTGTTATGAAATTTTGTTGTTGAATATGGAAAATTGAACGTGTTCCAGATTTTTTTAAGAGGCTTTCAGTTGAGGAAATATCGGATATATCGGACACAGCGGCACAGCGCTGATATACTGACATTTTTGCTAATGTGATAATACCTCCAAAGTTCATACCAAAAACTGTTTAATTTTCTCCAGAACTCGAAACAGCGCGATTCATTAGCTATCACTATTATTAGAAAATATGGAATTATTATCAGACTAATGATTTTTATCTTTTTCGAATTGGAAAATATAATGAATTCTAATAATTCTATATATATCAGGATATATTATTGATATATCGAAGACTATTTGGAAAGGTATTGAGGATTTTTATGTTGAATAAACGATCACGATAATAATTTTAAATGTAATATTGTGTATGTATAGTTTTTGGTTGGGGTGGAGAAGAAAAAAACAGCAAAGGTAGTTTATATATTATGAGATAAACCATTCTATCCGATGGCGATTGCCGAAAAGATTGATTAAACAACAAACAAACAAAAATAACTTTTATCTATATAGATGATGAAATTGCATGATTATGCCATTCTCCAAAATACACCAAGTTTCCATGGAACTGACAACTATTATACTTGAATCATTTCAAAACACGATAATATAAGAAATACGTAAACATTATAATCTTGACAATCAGAAAATTCTTATCTTATCACCATTTTAATAGCTCTTTATTTATACGAAACATGTACGAAACCTATATTTGTGTATCCAACGGAGTACTGAGTAGATATTTATTATTGGTGGTGTCATCTTAGATACAATTTCTGGGAATTCTAGACGAATAGTTTCTCAGTTGGCAGAAATTATTCGGATGCGCAGAAATAATTTTCTGGAATATACAAAAAGTTATCTGTTCAGAATTAACATTGAGAAGACTAATTCATCAGAGACAATCAATCCTCGGTCATTAGCATAACCAAATTCCTCATTTTCCGCAGTAGTGCGAGGATGTGAGGAATTAAAAAATGCCATAATTTTTGACGAAACAACGTATCTTTTCCATAACAACCATTATAACTTTTTTTTTATCGATTGGAGCGCACGAAAGGAAATCCCTATAATGTTCAAAGAACATCGTGCGTTCCTAGGGAGGATAGGGACAGGAGGTAGGTATTGGAATTTTTTTTTAACTTTTGCAGATTATATGTTGTTGGGAATACTTCCACAGGCAATGAATTCCAGAGCCTAGCCGTTCTATGGATGAAGGAGTCTTGATAAAGTGCTGTTCGACATCTTTCGAGGTTGACAACGAGAGGATGTGCTGACCCTACTGACTGGGCTTGTCTAGTTCGTCTGATTGGTATTGCTAGTGAAGGGATGATTGCAGAGATTTCCGAAGAACATTTCCCGTGGAAGTATCGATAGAAAAGTGAAAGGTCGCCGACCTTTCTACGGTGTTCCAATGATGTCAAAGAGTGAGTGAGTGTGGCGTCACCCACCAGGCGAATGGCTCTTCTCTGGATGGAATCTAAGAGCATCAGCGTATGTTTTGGTGCTGAACCCTATATGTGGGCACAGTATTCTAGAACAGGCCGTATCTGCGCTTTGTAGATCATGAGAAGCTGTTGAGGTGTAAAGTAGCTTTTCGCACGGAACAAGAATCCGAGTTTTTGTGAAGCAGCTTTTGCGATGGATCTGACATGATTATCCCATGAAAGAGTGTTGCTGATGGAAATACCGAGCATAGATATGGTGGGCTTGGTGGAGGGATGGTGGAGCCAGACATTACAATATCGGGCATACTGAGTTCCGCCTTTCTAGAGAAAATGCAGGCTTGAGTTTTGGTTGCGTTGAATTCAACTAGGTTGTTCGTTCCCCAGGCTGTGATTTCAGCAAGATCTTCATTGACAGCATTGACCTGCCTGCGCCGTGAGTTCTTAGTTTCCTGGGAAGAAATGGGAATTCTGGAAGAGAACGCAGTATGGAGGGTACTATCATCTGCAAAGCTGTGGATGGGGCAAGTTGTTACTCCCAACAGATCATTGATATGAAGCAGGAATAATGTTGGTGCCAAAATTGATCCTTGTGGAACGCCGGAATTGATGCCAATGGTATCAGACGATACACCGTCCACCACCACGTGAAGCGATCTGCCTGAAAGAAAACTCAATAAGAGATGGCATAGCTGAGGTGGTAAGCCGTATGATGGTAGTTTGTGGAGGAGTCCTTCGTGCCAAAAACGGTCGAATGCTTTCGATATGTCCAACGCGACAGCTAGAGATTCCCCGTGTTTTTCTATTTAAGATTGCCATAAATGGGTGACGTAGGCAAGTAGATCTCCAGTAGATCTTCGGTGGCGAAAGCCGTATTGTCTATCATTGATGATTCCTGAGCTCTCCAGATATTTGACCAGCTCAATATTGATGGCTTTCTCCATCACTTTGGAGATTACTGATAACAGGGCAATGGGCCTGTAGTTGTTGGGCAGGTTCTTGTTCCCTTTTTTGGGGATTGGTTGGACTCTAGCTGTCTTCCAGCATGATGGAAAAATACCCGACCTGTACGAGATGGTAAACAACTTGGAGAGAATCGGTGTTTCTTCCCCTCAGGGGCTCACGACTTGTGAGTACGGGAATGGCAATCCCGAGGTACCCTAGCCGGATACTCATTAATCTTCAACTTGTCTTTGATGGTATCCTCTTCACTCTTTAGTTTCCAATCTTGTTCTTCATTGGCCTCCCTTGGTCACTTCTCCTCTTTTCCTTCTCCCCTAAAGCCCAACCTCACCATAGTGCGGGGAGGACAAGCCGCGGCTGCTCGGCAGATTGAGCATTTTGGGAACATCTTTGCTGTCATCATTCAGATGGGACAGTTTTGTGGACATCTGAGTGCGAGGATGGGGCAATTTGTGAACATCTGCTTATGTGGCCGCGGATTGATAACGAGGCTCTGGCAATCCCCTCAGGGGCTCACAACTTGTGAGTACGGGAATGGTGAACCCGAGGTACCCTAGTCGGATATTCACCATGCTTCAACTTGTCTTGGGTGATATCCTCTTCTCTCTTCCGTTTTCAATCTTTCTATCGACCTTTCTTGGCCAACTTCTCTTTTCCTCTTCTCCTCCAAGCCCAACCTCACCATCGAGTGGTGTGGGGAAGACAGGCCGCGACCGCTTGACAGATGAAGCATTTTGGGACCATCTTTGCTATCTTCTGCCAGATGGGACAATTCGTGGACATCTGTGGCAGGGATGGCGCGATTTGCTGATGTCTGTCTAGGTGGTCGAGGACTGGTCAACGAGGCTCTGGCAACCTAATCCAAGCTGTGGGAACCCGTGGCGATGGATGGATGGCACCGAGGAATGGTGTCGCTAACGGGGCCTCTGGGAAACAGGGCGACATCCCAGAGTAAACAGCCTTAGCCCTGTGCAGGGGGCACCACAGGGCTGGACCAACCCCTTCCCCCGTCACTCGTAGGAGAAGGAAAGCTTTTGGCCTTCTTCGTAGACGAGAACAGGGATCGGAATAGCAATATTCAGGGACCTGAACGAGAAGGGTCTTTCATATTGAAGTGGCCCTTAATAGGCACCATGAGTCGTATGTGGTAAAATTGATAACGGCATGTAGGTGAGATACAATGGGCTACTAGGCCTAAGTGTCGTCGGAGCCTACAACGGGGTGGAGTGTTTAGTGGGTATACCATGGAGGGGACTCTCACACTATCATATGGGGGATTGGACCCATATGATGTCTATAAAAGATTTCAACCACCTCGGCGGAAAAAAAAATCGAAATTGCTATATATATTATATTCCTGTCCACCTTCTAAGAATAACTAAAGATATATCTACTCATAACAATATTTTTATAGAATGATAAAAACGTATTCGGAATTACAGATTATTCACGATCTAGAAATGGTAGGTTCATTCAAATAATTCAATGAGGGTTTTTCCCTGATGGATTTTTTTCTAATTCCTATAGATTTCTTCGAGTTTTCCGATAATTCATTTATCAATATGGATGCAAATGCCCAATTTAGATATCACATATAATTCCAAAATATTGCACTCTTATCAAAAATCAATACTTCCACGATGTATTACCCAATCAAAAGTAGTGAAGTTAATTTATGCCTGATTAAAATAAAATTTATGAGTTTGGCAACTGCCATTGTTTTCAGTGCCAGCTGTTAGTTGATGTGAGTCAACAACTTCAATTTCCAACACATAATATTGTTTAATTTCTCGATCGTTTGTTTTCAATTCAAAGTGTATACTCACTATACTCAGGTAGCTACTTTTATTCATGTAACATATCAAGTAGGTTACAACCTGAGTAAATAACTAAATACAAAATAATCACAATTCACAATTATACCTATATAGTGACTCAAGAAATAACTCGAGGGATGACACTTACATTTCCATGGTATTTTTTGCACGTTCGAGAACAAAATATTTTCACTTATAATATCACGAGAGCTTCAATTATTTTCGGAAATTTTTTGGAGATATACAAAGTATCTCACAATCGCCAGTAAAAGCGAATGCTTATATACTTATAAATGCTTATTACAATGAAACTGTATCTGTATATCAAATTGATGGTATTTATATGTGGGTAGGTATATTACATTTTTACTTAGCTATGACATTTCCAGAATATTGTAATCGATAATAACGATTGGCATCATTCCTATGCTAATTAAATCAATAATAATTATATCTGCTCGTAATGCAATATATGGAAAGGTGAAAAATTACAGGCAAGGTGTCCCCCTGGGCAATGAAAGGCGACTGTTGGTCTAGCTAGGTCGCCACCAATGTTGCCAAATCATAACAATTTTTATAGGTAGGTACATGAAATGTTAAATGTTTTTGAAAACCTATTATATGTATCTAGAATGGAATAATGAGAAACTTGAAAGATCTCTTTTTTCACATTTCCAATCTCGATCAATAATACCAACAAGACAAAGCTCTCTGGAATTCGCAATTCTGAAAAAATTACTACTTTTTCGAACCTTTTAATGACAGTCATATATTTCAATTGAAGATTGAGATCTACGACGTGAATTTTTGGGGGTAAAAATTTGAAAAATCATATCAGCGATTTGTTCATCATAAAATCTGAATGCACTTCTGGACTGAAGGTTTAAAATCCATTATCATGAGAATTTTCAGGCAATCAAAATCGAACACGAGATGCATATATTCGATCTCTTCAAATTAATCGAGCCAGGTCGACGTTATTCGTATTCTTGGCCAGATAGGTATTTAAGTATACTGCAAAAATTGTCAATTTGGCAACACAGCCTTTTATATTCATATCATTTTATATGCCGTCAGTGTAGGTTATTGTTGCTGTTTGTATTATTGATATGTCAGTTGATATTAATTATAATTATTCATACGGTTGGATACTCGTGTTTCGTATTGTATTTAATTAAATTCTTTATTGGTTGCATTATCGTCATCATGATGATAATTAATTTCAATATGATGATGATAAGTTATATTTTATTTCAGACAATAGCAGAATATCAGAAATGTCCTCTCACTTCTCCTCGGTTGTCCCTGTTTGGCAAATATTTTGTATCGTGAAACTTGGTACAAATTTCGAGAAAACTGAGATGATTAGACTCGCAAAAATACGCAGTCGCAAGATTTTATGGAAAAACACACGAGTGAAGAGGTAGGGAAAAATTTCAAAAACTTTTCATCGAGTAGTACGATCAGCTGAATCCAGATTTGCAATGAAAACAACGATTTGTTTGCTGGAAATAGCTAGTCCGCAGCATTTTATTCCAGTCCGCAAATTACACACACCCTTGTTTCACTGAATTTTATATCAATAATCATAAGTTTATAACACAAAATTAAAGCTAAAATAGGTGATTCTTTCGAGATATTATGATAATGTACAGATTTTCTGACTGAGAACCCCAAAGAAAGTCAAGAAACATTCCAGCTACCTATCCCAACTCGTGAAGAATGGCTGAAAGAATAGCTGGACTTCAGGTTACTGATGAGGATATGATATCCGAAATGAGTTTTACTCGAGTTAAGTCATATAACCTGTTCGTTAGAGATATAATTCCTATATCACTGATACAAATGATTTTTTTGGAAGTTCGAAGCTCATCAAGATCAGAGTTCATACAAGTATAAACTTCAATACATTTCAATTTTCATTTCAATACTGAACATATTGGTAAGTTATATTTTTATATCATAATACATCATAATTATTATTACTCTACTCGATTTGAGAGATAATGACGAGGATAATGTCAATTCTCAATTTCAGAGGATTTTGATTTTTCATGCTCTTTTTTTGGATATTCAACAGATATAATTCGATGTTCGACGTGGCAAATAGCCAGGAAAGTGGTTGGTTTCTGTTGAATATTCAGAATTATATTATATGCATATCTTTATATACGAAGGACACAAATTCTCTACTTCATAAGAATTTTTATCGTGTGTGTTCAATAGATGTTATTCAATATTCGTCGTGGCATATAGCCAGGAAAGTAGTTGTTTTCTGTTGAATAAACCGAGAAAGAATCAATATAGTTTCATCACATGGAGAATGCGAATTCTCAATGTATTTCTTTATATATATATATCCATTTTTTTGTGTTCATAAATATATCTGAGAATATTCCTCTTCAATGTATGTATGTGCTGATGAAGATCTTATATCAAAAGGGGTTAGTTGGTTTCTTAACGTATGATATAATATATAGAGTGAAATACATTATTATTATGAATGAAGAAAATAAGTGGTAATTTCAAATGACACAATAAAATAAGGGGTGATTTCGACAATATCAGTGGGATAATTTCTATTTATGGTGGTTACAAAAAATTAGGGGTTATTTCTGAATTCAACACAAATTGAAAATTGTGGACACCCAAAGGTATAATAATTCTAGTTGTCACTCCAAATTAAGAACACGATATTGTGATAGAAATGTATAGAGGATGAAAATACGAGTGGAGACACCTCGGGAGACACGATTATTCATTCTGAGTTATCAATATAAGAGTGAAATACCGAGGTAAAATACCTATCAAGTGTCAAATCACCTACTTGAATTTGAGCCAAACGAGAAATAAATACTGGTAGGAGTAAGTGCAATGAAAAAAGTGCTAAATGAAATAATTATCGCCCTCGGAATTATATGGCGATTTCGTTGTCCCGTTGACGTCATTGCTATTTCAAAGCATTGAACTCAATTTGCAGAAAAAAAAAATAAGTGAGAGGTCTGAGAAAATCAGACAAGACCTTAATGATGTCATCGGCGGAAAAGAAAGTTAAAGTTACCATAACGATAACGAATCAACTACTGTGTGTGTGTGGTTTTATTTACAAAAGAATAGAACTTATTTGGGATATGAGTTTTGTGCTTAGAAATTCATATCAGTTCAACTGGAAAACCGGAATACTTCTATACAATGCTTCTGTACGACCCACACCATTGTATACTCTGAAATGATAGAAAAAGTACAAAGGAAATTCCTGAGAAACATTTACTACAAAACTACAGACATAATCAGTGATAAATTGAATATACATGATCTACCTAGTCATATATAAACATCGAGATAAACATGTATACCTGTACTAAAACTACGGAGAAGAAATAATAGTATCTTCTACATTGATGTTAAATCTTGCTCGCCTTTTGGAAATTGCCAAAGAGCTGTAAATGAATATAACTGTGATAAAGATATGTTTACATTCAGTAGTAGTGAAATTAGAGGCTGTCCTCCATCTCTTCAATATTCTGAAAAATCCATAGTCATATATAGGCTAGTACATATATTAATATTTTTATAAAATATGTTATGAACGTCTTGATTTTATATCTTAACTCAACTGTTTTTCCCAAAACTTGAGTGTATTGTAATCTTTCTGTGTACTGTATTTTTTCTTTTCTTTTTTGTGTAGGATAGGAACCGACAAGGAGTAAATCACCAGGAAAAATGTGTACATCAGACTTCAAAAGACTTCCAAAGACTTCCAACGACTTATAAATATATTCAAAGACTTCTAAAGAATTCCAAAGACTTCCGTACACCAGACTTCCAAGGAGATTTACCCCTCGGGAACCGATATAGGAACTGTATGTCTGTAATTGTGCCATGGCCTGTTGATTTGGCAATATAAATAAAGTTTTATACATATATATTTTATTATTAATACTAACTTGTAAATCAGTATATTGATAAGTACCTATTGTTGAGCTAAAAAGCACTATTTAATGCCAAAAGAGTTATAATATGCGGCTTGCTGTCTTTAAAAATGTGTCAGATAGTTCCGGATAATCCATACTTTTTGTGGAGGCTAATCGAGTTACCTCTTCGAGTGTGGCATATTTTCCTATCAAAATCAACAATTTCATCAAAAATGGCGTATTTCATTAATCATTTTATAGTACAATCACGAATGCTCAAAACACCCCGTATATAGGGGCAAGAATTTCCGACTTCTGGGATCAGTTTGGGGTCGTCATAAATCCTAAATTCCCTGACTAGGAGATCAACTCATATTATTTTGGGCTTATAACTCGAAAACTATTGGTTCTAAAAAAAATACAGTAACCCATTCGAAAGCTCACAAGATTTGAAACTTTTATCTTGCGACAGAAAGTTTTCATCGAGGTTTCCATCTTCAACAGCTTACTTCTGAAAATCTCCTATTTCCGAAATACGCTACTCCGTATCGCATTCTTCAAGAAAACTCTTATCTGACGTATGAAGCGATATTCTCTAATAATATTTGCTCATCCAAGGTTTTCAGATCATATGTTACTATGATGTGCTGATGTGACCGCGCTGAACAGGCGTGGTAACCTTGCCAATATTTACCGCGTGCGTGAAATGTGTATTCTGGCACAACAGCCGGGAGTATAAATTATTTGTTTTCGCGATAAAGACTGGAAAAAGCGTGTATGAAAACTGTCGAGTTCGGTTTCGACTGATGAGATAAATGAGTGTTAAGTTTATACCGTGTTGTCCAACAACTTGACATAAGACAATTATATTATAAAAAACTTTTGATTTTTCAATACAAGATGAAAATTAACTCACCTAAAATTGGACACACGTACAGTACGCGATATAAAACTGAATCACTAATAATTCCTCGGGCTATGAAAAATATTGGACAAAGATGTCACACCTACACAGGCCCAAGAATCTTCAACTCGATCTTCAATGAACTTCCTTGCGAAATCAAATCATGTCACACACTAACACTATTTAAATCTAGAATTTCGAAATGGATAAGTGAACAACCCCGAACTATAATTCATCAAGGTATAGACTTGAAAAATATTTATTATGCAACGCAAACTGAGTGAGCACCTTATTATATTTATACCCATAATGTATGTGTAAATAAATGTGTAGTATATATAGTATATATACTGTATCCCTTTGATTTTTGATCATTGTATCGTGATATTCAATTTGATGTTGAGGGACAACCGCGCACAAGTATTTCATACTTACTGCGGTTTCAACTGTTCATTCATGAATATTGTGTAAATTTCAATGTTATGTACTGTAAATCTTTTCTGAACATGAATAAACATTATTATTATTATTATTATTATAACTCTCAGCAAGGAATCAATTCAATTTAATTTCAGGTGAACATTTTTGAAAGAAAAACTGAATATGTTTTTGAAATGAATTATTTCACTGATTGACTGGAGGCAATTCGAACAATTAAATGACTATTTAGAGATACAAACAATTTAAGTATAAGAAGCTTTCTCAAAAGTAAAAAGGGTTTTATTTTGAGTCCCATATTAGCTACATTCCCACAAATCCTATACTGTATCTATTGATTGATACAGCTACTAATGAAATTGAACATGATAAAAATAAATATCACCTTCTGAATAATGGGCATGCAATGAATGATATTCTACAGGGTGTTTATGTTTTATGTTTTGTTGTCACTATTCCGATGATGCCTATAATGATAGATAAGAAAGAGACGATTTTGAACTTGATCTTGAAATAATGATGATGTTTATCATGATACATATAGGTACCTACATCTAATTATAGTGTGTCCTCGGAGAAGGTTAAAGAGGGTAAAACTGTTTTGTCGAATATTCAAATAAAATACTCACCTGAAAGAATCTACAAAGATTTTAATTTCAATAAATTGAAGCACCACCAAAAAGTAGCCAAAACGTTTAAGATACATTTTTGTCATAACAACTTTTCTGATTTGGACGATTTTTTCTTTGAATGGTGTGCATTGGTGTGCAAACCGTATTCGCATAAAAAAATTCATGAAATGTGTAATACCCTGTAGAGTATAACAATTCCATCATCAAGTTAGTATTCAAATTGCACTTCAGCCATATCTTTTGTCAACATTTCTTCTTTGAATATACTCCATTAGCTTTCCAATTACTTGAGAATAGTTATTTATACACTAGGTAGTAAAGAATATCAGTATTAACCAGGGACCAAGAGTATATCCCGAGGCTTGGTGCCGAGGGGTATGAAACTCGGGTATAAGATCCCGTGGTAATATTATTCTCTACTGTCAAGGTGTATATTATAGTATATTGTGCAACAAGTGGGGAAAGTTCAACTTTTCTCACGAGTGCGAAAGTTTGTGGCACGAGCCTGAAGGGCGAGTGATGCAATCACACGAGTGAGAAAAGTGCATTTCCCCACATGTTGCACACTATACTTTTTCTACAACTGCACTTATTCTATTCTACGCTATACTTTGTATCAAGGTTTAATCAAGTAGTGATCATTTGATAATGAATCAATTGTTCTGAGCACTTCCAAATTCGTGTTCACAAAAATACCTCAATTTCGGTGGATTATTATGTTTACAACGATTTGGGAATGTTTTGAATATTTTTATCTATAACCTTGATTTAATCCGAGATTTTATCTTTTTAGTTCCACGTGCAACATGGAAAGTCAATACGAGAAATTGATTTTGACATTCGAATAAAAAACAGCAAACTTTTGCCGTGATCTTTGGCAACAGTGAATCATCATACTGATATGGTATTATTATCGCCGTAGCCATTGTTTAAAAGCAATACAGTGCTCATGCAAAGCAATGTTTTTATTCGCGAGTTATGCTAATCAATTTCGTAATACGAGTAGGTATAAATTATTAATGATTCCCATTTGATTTTTTTTTCACAGAAAAACATGTTAGTTATTGTTTAGATTATTGGCATTGTCTAAATGATATACAATGGCGAATGAAATCAACGCATTATACCAAATCACAATAAAAGGATACCGCAGTTGTATTTTCATGGACGATGCACTTCTGAAATATCAACAATTGTTCCTCCCTTGGCAGTCCACGCGAAATTAACCCGTCGAGTTGAGGCTTCGTACCCCTTCGTGGTCACTTTGGAGACCTGCAAAACTCTATTTCCAAAGACTCGTTCATCCAACGAACAGCGAGGCTTTGGAACACATTACCAAGGAAGGTGTTCCCCGAGGCATATAACCTCCAGAAATTTGAAAAGAACACTAATTCCTACCTTATTTCCCTTGGTTCTCACGATGTTCTCTGAATATTACAGGATATCCCTTTTCGTGGGAACCAGAACATGAGAAAAAAAAAATTTCCAGAATCGAAAAAATCCAGGACCGTTTTTGAAAAATTTTGATAGTTCAGTTTTTATCAAAGAGTTCATCCTGTATATGGTTTTTGTAAACTGTGACAGGGAATTTTCAAAGCACACAAACAAGCATCAAAAATAATATATTCTCCTCACACTTTTACTGAATTTCTCAAAAAATCATAAATTTTAAGCAAAAACGGAATTTGTAAACAGATTTATTCATTCGAAAATAATTACGTCGCAACGCATAAATTTCACAAATAAAAGTAAGATTCACATTTTTAAAGCATCAGCCCAATGTAAATCAACATGTTCTTTCATTTCCAGGTCTGAATTTCGTTATTTCATTTTTTGTGGAGGGTAATGGATGGGGTATCTGTTTAGATGTTAATGGTCATCGATTCAAATAATTCAAGATAATCGAACAGAAAATAAAGCTTTATTCACAATTATTTTTCAAAAGCTATACTGAGAAAGGCTGATAATCATCCACTGATTCAGATGATCTACAGGGTGATTATTATATCCTCCACAAAAATAATTAATTACTTAATCCCTCGCTTAATCCAGGCCAGAAGATGAAATAATATGTTGATTTCCATCGAGCTGAAGCATTGAAAATGTAAGTCTCACTTTCATTCGTAAAATTTATGGGTTGCGACTCGGGTTGCGAGGTATTGATTTCCAAATAAATTATTTTTTTGCCAAATTTTCGATTTTCCATTGAATTTATAGTTTTTTTCAGGAAAATTTGGAATATTTTATTTTTTATGTTTGTGTGTGACCCTTCGAAAATTCCCTGTCACAGTTTACAAAAACGATATACATTACGAACTTTCTGCTATTAACTGAACTATCGAAATTTTACAGGGGTATGTACAGTTCCTGATGACTCACCCTGTATGCCATCGATTTGCTGAGATTATATTCGCTGAAATCTATCTAATCTAACTTCATTTAATAAGCGTATCCAATCAATCCGTACTGGTATCCGGTAAATACGATAGTAAACGTGTTTCTGATGCTGTCCCAAAATACATCCAGGATTTTATTTTTAGCGATATGATTATCTGTTTCAGATGAACTGTTGCGAAAATGATGTTAACATGAAATTTTCAGAATAGGTACTGAATTATTCTATTTATTATCGCAGAGCCTGATTAATTCCATTTATCAGATTTGATGAAGGTTCGATTCTTTGATATTTTTTTAGATTAACCTCGCATGTCTGAAAAAATGTGTTCCGTTCAACTATTTATTTAAATCTTATGAAAATAGGTGACATTGAAAAAAATCATGTTTCACATATAATAAAAAATGATGCCCATGAACCATGACAACCTGCCTGTGTCTGGTGGATTTTTTTTTCGTGATTTTGTACCGGTGTAGGCGTATCTGGCAAATTTTGCCAAGCTTTCCTTGCGTTGGTGAATTTATGATATGTCCAAAAATACACTAATGTTGAAAAACTCGTATATATAGGTATAGTAGGTAATGAAATGAACTCGGAAATAAGATAATAACGGATTTACGGATTATAAACATAAACCACTATTTTCGTCTCTGAATTCATGTGGTTTTCACTATGCTAAAAAGAAATAAGAATTCGTGCATTTGTGCTATGGTCTCGGTTTTACCTACCACATAGATTGAGAAGACCTACCATAATAAACCTAATATTTCGACTAACTTTCTAAACTTCTAAATTTACGTATGTATATAGATTTGATAAACGACTATTTTTGGTGTTCATCAAATAAACCCCTTAACAGTTTGTCTGTGATCGTTTTTTAAAGATTATATTATATACATAATATATCTTATATATCTCGTAATATATTATAGATAACCAATGTTTTGAGGATTGCAGCAAGTTCGGCAGCAAGAAAAAAGGATAAAGAGTTTCGCAAATTTCAGTTAGTAAAAATGTACGTATACATCTGTGTTGAGATCAGTTACATGGATATGTATTGGTTACATGGATTTTATGAAAATTAGACATATCCATATAACTATTCTCAAAAAAGATGTACGTATATTTTTACTAATTGAATTTGCTCACATTCATGAGATAACATCCCGGAAGATGGGAATTACTAAGGCCTGGAAGGGACACGTAAAATAAAAAAAAATTAACTACAAAATTCTGAGTTTTAACTCGGAATTTTAAAATTCCGACTTATATCTCGGGTTATAACTCAGAATTTTAAAATTCCGTGTTATAACTCGGAATTTTACATCAAAGTTCCGACTTATTGCTCGGAATTTCAAAATTCCGAGTTATAACTCGGAACTTTGGATGTAAAATTCCGACTTATACTCGGAATTTTAAAATTCTGAGTTATAACTCGGAATATTGGATGTGAAATTCCGAGTTATTTTACATTCGAAATTCCGAGTTATAACTCAGAATATTAAAATTCCGAGTTATGACTCAGAATTTAGAAGAGTTTTATTTTTTTTATTTTATGTGTCCCTTCCAGGGCTTCGTAGGGAATAAACATTTGAGAAAACTTGGATAAACTTTAAAGAGTTGCTGCACTGCCCAATACATGCATTGATTTTCTTCCTACCCGTCAGCAAAGGCTCCTATGTATATAGGAACGTGAATATTTTAAGGAATCCTTCTATCTGTAGACACCCACGCTGTATAAAAATATATTGTAAATAATGAGAATCCTTAAAACACATGAGGACTCTAACCTCCATGTATATAGGAAATTGAACATCTATTTTCGATTAAATGTGTTGCAAATATATCGAATATACCAATTGTATCGTTACTGCGAGATGATAGATAATCCCAGTTATGTTATGTAACGTTGATACTTCTGGCAATGAAACTAAAAACAAATTTCCTTGGAATCGAGAATGTTGATTAGTTGAGATCGATGATGTAAAACATAATCACTCTGATGTTTTCCATCTAGATGGAACTTTCATCGTTTTCATGTGCCACAATAGTCTTCAGGATATGAATAACGATAGGAAAAACAATATCTAGGCCTCGATCTAGGCCTTGAATCTATCTAGTTTTCAAGTTTTCTTCTCCATTTATCTGTCTTGCTAGATTTCTTGTCAGATTTTTAACCAATGTAGATCAACTTATAATGTAGGTAAATGATACTTGCTCGGTTATATTCGGAACCATATAAAATGCCATGCAAACAAAAATTTGGGTACACACCTAGATGAGGATGTAAGTACTCGGTTAAATATTCCTTGTAGTCATGTTTTGGGAACTGATGAAGGTTTATTTCCCAAAGCCAGAAACTAGTTATCATTCAGTACAACAGTATTCATTATAAAAGAGAACGATTTAGTTTGGAATAGGGTAGTGCTAAAATACAATGAACTAAATGTAAACACCTGGAAGGGATCCTCTGTGAACGACGAGTGAGGCAAAAATATTCACTACACACTGTTTTACCACTAACCAACCCGATTTTTTACACCTCGACACTTGTTTCGCTAACTATGTTAGCATCTTCAGGAGAAGATTGAAACTTTTAAAAACTAAAAGTTTTAATCTTCTTCAAATCTCGTCAATCTAAGATCAAAGATAGCAAAGAAAGTGAAGAAAACTGCAATTAAGGTACCTTCCGCAGTATACGAACGTTATTCTGGGACACCCTGTAGATGTAAATGTAGACAATTGAAAGAACTACAGATTATATCGATTAATAATTAATGAAACAAAAAAGAAATGACGGATTGCATGGCATTGTTTTTGTAAAAAATATAAACAGATTAAAAAATTTAATAATAGAAGATTTCATACATTAATTATTATTATTATTATTTTTCAGAAATTCATAGAGCCCCTAACCATCAACCTAACATAAACATAAACAATGCACTCGCGTTTGTATGCAATTCGCGAAGCGACACGACAAATACGTGCTATTCGGGCGTATTCGGGCATTTGCATTGCGCGCGTAGGTTTCGCCCTGTGAAGGAGTCTAGCCTCCTATAGATATTGCCAAGTTGAATATTTTACGCGCGATTTGCAGACTTCAACGTGTGATGCGTGGGCAAGCACTGTTGCCAATTCAAAAATATTTAACTAAAAACAGGAAATAAAATCAAAATCCATGTATTTTGGTGTGCTTTTAATGAGAAAGTATTGATAAAATTAGTTTAAGGAAAATCTCTGAGGAGGCTCAGCCTTCGTTGCCTCCTCTGAGGAGCCGCCACTGGATAAAATTTGAAATCCCTGCATGCCCTTCTGCAAGGTCGGATGTTTAATGTAAACACAAACAGACTGGTCTAGGTGCATCAGTCAAGCAATTGATTGAGCACTACTTGCAGCCTTTTTCATTTTGGCAAAATCCGGTTTCTCGACTGCCGAAAATCGATTCTTGGAAGTCGTACTGGCTCCACTCATTCCACTCTCCACCTCGCTCTCCACAACATCAATTATTGACCTTTAAGGGCGTTGTTTTTGCAGGCCTCAGTCTCGGAATTTACTGCCATGAAATAATATATTATTGTGGTTTCAAGACGTTATCCGGCCGCCGAAATAGAAATGATATCATCCTTGCCATTGTCATGGCATCGGCTGTTGGAAAACAACTCGAAAACAATGACATGTGAAGGTTTTGAAGGACTTTTACCCCAGAATGAAAGTACGAAATAGAGCGAGCGGTCACTGTTTTGTATGACGGCGCATTTGCACCACAATTCTTTTATTCTATTCCATCAAAATCTCTGAATTATTTTGGGATTTTTTTCTCAAAATTTTCAAGATTTTTTATTATTTTGTTGTACGACACGAATGAACTAATGAAGATATATTTTTTCCTCGGTTTGAATAACGATGAAATGTTGCAGTAATCTGTGCAGGAACTGCAATATCAAAAATGTATCATTGTCAGTGGTTTTTTAGTTCCTAACTACTTCTTTCAGAATTCTTCTTACGATCTCTACCACAGTAGCGATACTAATCTATGATTTTGGAAAGATATATCTGATATCTGATACATTAAGTAGATAATTCAGAAACCATATTTTCTACTGCCATGCGTATCAATACATAAATAAATTAATACTAAGTATGATAATATTATGTCGCTGATGTATTTCAGATGAAGTGGCAATTGATGTTCCATGAAAATACCTAGCTATACAAGTTGTTGGTAGTTCTCAAATGGTATGATTTATGCGAGGGTGAACGTATACAGGGTGAATCTGAAAGTGAGGTTTTCTTTAACAGGATATATCTCACCAAAATAAAATGTTCGGCAAAAACTTGCTCATATGAAATATTCGAGGAAATATTTAAGATAATGGAGGTACAGGTATATAAAAGTTCAAATAAGACTTCAACTATGAAACTTTTCGTTTACATTTTCTCAAAAAAAAACACAAAAAAGCAGCAGTCCAGCATTAGATACCCTACAGTTGCATTATTTCATTAGAAAAATTAATCAAAAACCTCTTCTTACATTTTCAACTTATCAATTTTAGTTTTAAAGTGAATTGTTCGTCATAATTCATCTAATGAATCTTAGATTAATAAATTAGATTTCCAATGTACAAAACCTTGAAATGCCTGGTACCCCAGGCATCTTACATATTTTACCTAAATCTATTTTGACCAAACAACTTATTTGGGCGAGATATATATACCCTGTTAAGTAGAAAATCTCACTCTCAGATTCACCCTGTATAAATTAAGTTTTAGTGGAGGGTATTGGAATACCAATTGGAAAAATAGTTACCTATTCATTTATTTTTCAATCTCGTTCAGATAAGCGAACAGGGGACACCCGAGGGGACACCCATTATCAAGCATTAAAGTCTAAAATCTCAAATATTTCAATATTGTTGATAGATTCTGTGGGTAAACTGAGTAGTGTTGATAAATAACTGTTCGCTACTGACAAGATTCCAGTACATTTCTCAATCATCATATTCATTATCAAAGTTCTGGCCCTCTTGAATACTTTCAATATTCATTCATTTTGGTTTCAAAGGTGCTTTAGTATTCAGTTTCATTCAATTTAAAAATAAAATGCTCATTCGATGTCCTTTAGAATTATTGAATTCTTGCTCGTTTCTACTGGTTAATTGTTCATAATATTTTTGTGATGAGTATATGGTGTTAGAGATATCATACAAAAAACAGAATTTTGTACCTATTACAAAATCTGCGAAGACATTTGCAAACATTTGGTGACCACACGAAGACTTTACACCAAAATAAACGTTGAGAGCCTTCACCATTTATTTAAATTCCATAATAAGGTCCAAAGGAATCGTTTTAGAAAGTATAAGAAATTATATAATAATTACTGAATCAAGTTCGATGAAGTTTACATATTTTCATGGAACCACATTAATGTTATAGCGAAGCAATGATTTTGAATAAACGCCTAAGTCTTATCAATTTTGAGAGATAGGTAAGTTACCTCGTAAGTTACCTACTAGATTGTATACTTTTATGTGACTTTTATCACAGATTAACTTTTATTTTTCTTCATACTCATGCATCAGAGTGCTTATATCTTATATGACTATGAAATACCAAGCACCATGAATATCCACAAAATCATAATATCAAAATCTATAAAAAACAATTGCTCCGAATTAATTCCGAACACTGGGGTACTCAATCGCAATCTTTTAAATTTTCAACAAAATTATTGTAATAGAATATCAAAATAATCTATTCCAGTAATAAATTATCCACTCCAGGAGATTTTATCTAAAATTAAGCTATCGTCGAATAGAATACCTATATACATATAGCTAATTATTATTATCTCCACGTGGCGGATCATGTATTTTGAAATTATTTTATGACTCTATTTTTAGATTTTATCTTCAATTTCATTATTCAAAAAGAAGTCCAGATACAAATCGAGACAATACTTGTGATGTATCAAGTGTGATGTATATGTATCCGATATGTATCCTTCTGCATTTTTGTGAAAAAAACTATTTATATTTGGCTAAATATAAAATTATGTTTCTGTCTTTGAATGACCAAGGTTTTTGCAGGGTGATCTAATTTTCAGGATCAAGCAAATGGGAAATTTGAGAAGATTTTATAATAATACGGGCATGGAATTATTTTCATAAACTTGTTTTCTGAAATGTTTCCTTTCTCTTGTCGCGATACTATAGCAGATATCGACAGATATAAAGCACTATTTCATTCACATCCTGTACCTATAATTACTATTATCTCATTTTTTGTTTATCATCTTATTCACTAATACCTCGACTAATACTGATAATAATCTACCTCCAAAAATCATAATAACAATAATCTTGTAAAATTCCACGATTTTTCAATGGATTTACGAGTGGTTTCTTCGATCACATAATAAAAAATATTAGGAAAACTTTAAAAGCCAGAGAGTATATTACATTAACCCATTTTGGACCCATATTCTGAGTCCTGTCCTGTATATTCGAATTTATATCGTAGACCCAGTCGTAGACAAAAAAGTGAGTCGATCTAACGGTTGATCTTTATAAATCGAAGAAATTCTAGGTAAAACAAATTAAACAAAGACAGTGAATCAAGTAGTGAGTACTAGTAGTAATATATAGTCTCGTTGGTAGTGTAGTAGTAAAATAAGTAGAGTAGATTTTGAGGTCTGCCTTGAAAGGAAGTCGTCTTAGGTGTTTCTTCAGAGACAGAAAGAAATTTTATCAATGCACATGAGCAAGAGAAGGAAGATATAAATTAGGTATGTGCAATGAGGAGTTTTATTATCCCTATATATAGGTATCCACGACGTTCTCCGAGCATTCATAATAGTTTTTTTTTTGTTTCCTGTGCTCCGAAAAATTTAAAATTAAATATAGGAGTCAGGAGTCAGCAATAACCTTTCTTGGGAAAATCACGTGAGATCAATTGCTCGAGCAATTGCTTAAAGTGCATCCCATCCTATAAGGCACAGATCCGACCTGTCCTGGAATACTGTTTCCATATTCGGAGTGCAGCATCCAAACATACCCTGAAACTGTTGGATTCTGTCCAAAAAAGGGCAATTCGTCTCGTGGGTGATGCCTCGCTCACAAACTCACTCACTTCTCAGGAACACGGTAGAAAAGTTGGCGATCTGGCTCTATTTTATACATATTTACAGAAATAATTTTATGACTTGTATTACTTATTCTTATCAATTACCTGAGAAAAATGTTGTTTTCCTTGCGTTTTGTCATGGAATGAAATATTTAAGTCGATTTTTAAATGCCGCTGGCAGATTCAAAAACCACCCTACAAAGATAACCAATCATAAGAAAAAGTTGCCCATTCAATACAGATTCCGAAATGGTATAACATAATAATATGGGGTTATTCAAAACAGCCTTTTTTTTTAAATGTGCCGCATTTTTTAGAAAAATTGAATAACTTTCGAACCATCAACAATTTGATAACAACATAATATACCGTTAGTCTGCTTACATATGACCCATCCTACCACCCCACTTCTTTTGATCTATTACTTATGGAACACCCTGTATAATAATTATTGGATTTATTGTTTATACGGTGCATACCCACCGAGATTCCCACATATTATATACATTGATAATAATTCAGATTGGTGTATATAGTTATATATCGGGTATATATATATACGTATATGATGAGTACGATATGTATTTTTCCATCGTAGTATTTAGACACGTGTAGGTATTTAGATTAGCTGGTGCTCGCCATACCTAACTCGCCATATAGGTAATATTTAGTGTTCGGTAACCGGAAGTTTCTAGTATCACATGATTCATGATTCACATAATACATTACGTGACCTTGACCTGAATGTAGTCTAATAATTATTAATTTCAAATGTATTTTTTTGTGTTAATATTGGTATGCATTATTTGTACAATTCTCAAGATAAAATTACTCGGTATTCAGAATGCTAAAAGGAACCAGCTCAGAACCAGCCTTATTATCGATAACCTACTCGATAATCTACTATATTTTGCTCGATATTTTGGGAATATTCGATATTCGAAATTCGATCGTTGGACTAGTTGTATATATTTGTTGTAGGTACCTATATCTCACACCCTATCACATTGGTCATATGTTCAATACTTCCTATTTTGTATTCGAACCTAGGTAGGTATTTCAAAATCACCCAGTATATGTATACATTAAATATGATTTCTATGGAATTATTTGGAAATTAGTTTGTTGAAAATTTCTTGGAGTCTCAGCCAAGGTCTCTGCAGGTCTCAGACATTTCACATATTTTCTTATTTCAATGTAAAGTGCATAATTGTAATCAATCAACGGTTCAATCCACGATCAATCAAGTCACATCAGAGAATTTTATTTTAGGATAAGAGTATTTTTGATATTTGTCTGATGAAGTTTAATATAATATGTACGGTCCAAAAATCTATTATTCCTATACAATTTCGAGATAGAATAGAGCGAAAGGAATAGAGAAAAATTCAAAAGTTATGTTTTCAATAATGGAATCGGTCAAACTTTCATATTATGCAACCTTGCATGCAATTCGAAAATGTTTAAAAACCGCTCACCTTTCCTGCGTCCAAATGGACCCAAAAAGGCATTATTTTTGCCCACAACGTTATCATCAATGTACTTGATCAGCTTCGCAACATCTTCATTTTTCTTAGGCAAACCGACGTTGCTCTTCTGTTTTGGCAATCTCATAGGATAATCTTCAGGAAAAGTGTAGAGCCGTCTGTTGCCGTACGATTTTCTAATGGTGGTAGTCGTCGATGTCATGTTTTCATCGTATATGGCACATGTAAAACTAGGATTATAATAGTTTATTAGTTATTATATTATCCCGATTAATTGAACCGTGATTTTTTTCTCGCGGCACTTATCAATCGTATCACTTTTGTTCCGTCACTCTCGCACAGCAGTCTATAACTATATGATGATATCAGCAGGAATGGTCTGTCGACCGTCGCCCGGTCTGCTGTTCTCGATTTCGAACAGCAGGAGGAGCAGGAATCGATTCCATTTGCCAACGAGAATGAGATAACCAGCACCGCAGGAAATTTGGAAAAGATGCTTTGTACCCCTGAATACACGCAACCCATATTACAAATTTCTCCATCTTTGTTGTTAACAGAGAACGGATATATGACAATTGAAATATCACCTGACATCTGCCAAATGTCAATGTCACACGGACATATAACGATAACCTCACTAATCGTCTTCGTTGCTGAACTTGCTGATGAACTGAAAACAGACTTGAAATTAAAATTTTCCTGTCTGAAGATCGTGCAGAAATAAACTACAAAATGTTTAAAAAGTACGTATTTCTAAACTTTGTCTTGAAGAACAATTTGATTTCTATATTTACATATTCAGATTTGATGAAAAAGAAAGTATATCTGGTGTACTGCAGCTGAAATCTTCAGTTCAAAAAGCTATAAGATCCAAGCTTATTGAGTCATATCCTCATTTGGAAAACTATATAGACAATGTGTTGCCTAAGAAAGATTCTCTTCGTATCATAAAATGGTGAGGATTCCATATAATTTGAGATAATGTAAATGTGTTAACCCCATGATGTTCCTTTCAGTCATGACCACATAGAAATAATAGTAAATACCAATGGAGAATTGATGTTTTTTCGGCATAGAGAAAGTCAGTGGATGCCTACACTGAGGTTATATCACAAATGTAAGAAAATGCAAATGTATAGATTTTTTGGATAATACTAATTTTTAAGATCCATTCTTTCTGCCTATGCAGCAAGTTGACAAAGGTGCTATTAGATTTGTACTAAGTGGTGCAAATATTATGTGTCCAGGTTTGACTTCACCAGGAGCTAAAATGACTGAAGTACCAAAAGATTCAATAGTGGCAAGCATTGTTCTGATACATATTTGATTCTTTATATATTTATCACCAAGTTATTTACATTTTTCAAAATAATACTATGTTTCATGTACCATAAGCTTCCTTAACATTGATTAGTTCAAAATTCTTTTTAGGCAATTATGGCTGAAGGAAAAGATCAAGCTCTAGCTATTGGTAGGACCACTTTATCAACTGAAGAAATGTGAGTCAGAATTACTAGAAAATAGTATGATGTCCATATACAAACAATATGTAATCAAGTGTCCAACTGGACAGAAAAACTGGTTGAATACTTGATTAACACATTGAAATCTACACTTCTATCTCAAACACTTGCTCTACTATATCATGTTGTGCTTTGGCTCAAGCTCAATTTGATAAACTTTTTGAACCTTGTAATATACTATATCAATGGCCAGTGATAAGTGTTTCTTTGAATTTTCCAGTGCAAGAGTCAATAAAGGCATAGGAGTGGAAAACTGTCACTATTTGAATGATGGTCTTTGGCAAATGAAACCAGTTAAATAACTAATTTATTATTTATTTTTGTATTGATCTACAACTATTTAATAAATATTATGATTATGATTATTACATCAACTAGTTTTATTCACAGGGCTATAGACATTTCTGGAGAAACTTGCAAAAGACAAGGATGCATATTACAATAATTTGCTTCATCACATTACAAAAGCAGCAACACCAAATGTATAGTGAGGGTTGAAAGGACATGTGGAATCAAACAAAAATGATATCAATTTGAATGATCCAGTGAACACTAAGCTGGTTTGCCAAAATATTATTTTGCTTCAATTTGCTGAAAACATCATCAATTTCCTAAATATTTCAACATGAAGAATCTATGCATAAAATATGAGGATCTTATTTAGTTTGGTTATAGTTTATTAACACAAATGCAAGGACACCCATTTGGATATGCAGCTCTTGTAGAATATCAAAATGTAGTCATGTTTCATTATATTATTATTCATAAAAAAACTGTTAGCCATGATGTTCAAATCACCCCATAATTGAGAAGAACGCCTAAGGAATTCCTTATCACAAGCAGTCCTGACGACTCATCGGTATTCTAAAACATCATGTGATTGAAGCAGGTTTAGTCATTAGCATCGTAGCATCAGAACGAATCACTTGTCGATGTTGTATTTTTATTATCGGTCATCGTTGTACAAGCCGACCTGAGTGAATAAGAAAGTGTTTGAGTGTTGAAATTGTGTTTATCTACGATGCCTCCATTCAGAATCTTATATCAGAAGTGCGATTATTCACCCATTTCTACATTACGTCCATGAAATATGAAGAATTTGTTAGCCGATGTCTCCAAGAAGGTCAAATCCAACAAAAAAGGCCATCAAACAATGCGATTTGCAGATTTTTGGACCTAATCAGAATATTTCAAGGAATTGGTTACAGCATTCACTTGACAAAATAATATTCGAATGATAAAATTCGGAAGTATTGGTAAGAGTGGAAAAATAACTATCCTATGATAGTCATATATACACATGAGATACACATGCAGTCACGTCCGCATCAGAAGAGTTTTTTTTTTTTGAAATCAACATTCTTTATCAATACTTATCATGTCTTTCGTCATGGATTAATTGGATTCTCTGACAATGAATTCAAATTTAATCCTAAGTAACGATTTTTTACTCATTCTGAATTTTTATTCTAGATTTATTGCCAATTCCAGCAGAAAAATACAATGACTCTAGAGAGATTTTGTGGACCTGAAGCACAGATTTACTCCACATAATTCCATCAATGATAATTTTGAGTAACTATTGTTGTTTCCCTTCACATTGTGTGTGGCATTCCTTCTTTTCCAAATAAATATGTTCTTGTATGAATTTACATTCTTTTTCTGCATAACGAATGGATCCATTATTTCAAATTCATAGATTATATTGTCATCATTCATTCGGTTGCCCCCTTACGAGCAACCCTCAGAAGTCTTCAAGAGACTTGCGCGAGCAAGGAATGACAGGGGTCTTACCTTTTAATGTGTGTGTTGGGCGTGTACACCTTAGTAGAACTTTTAACTCAAACCATGTTTATAAAGATCCTTTTATACATAAATAATGATTGACGACATAATTCGATCAAAAATTTAACTGGAATGTTTTATTTTTGGACATAAATAATAGTACCTTCTGAAAACGGACCCTCTTATGACGTAGAAACCTCATCTCGCAATAGTTGAAAGAAAATATCAAACGCCCGACGGAGACTGGGGCAACAGATAAATTAATTCTTTGAACTGTGATCTCGCGCTAATTCACTCTGTCAGAAATCATGTATCATTCATCTCTGCATGTCTGGAATAGTCTTGTTTCAGTATTAGGGTTTTGACGTCACATCATCGCCTCGTTTTCAGAGGTCCGAAAAATCGGGGATTTCAATAATTTTTTATAAAACGTAGGGAGCTCACAGCAAGAAGAAGAAGAAGAAGAAGAAGAAAGTCTTTATTGTACTAAAAACCTAAAGTTTTTGTTGACAAAGCATGTGTATCATAAGCTATAACTAATATTAAAACTACATAAAATCATGTAAAATATGCACATATATAAGGAACAAAACATTTAAGTCGAACATATACTAGTAAAAGTCACACTATAAAAAAAGGTATTGAACAATTAAAAACGAATTATACAAACTGACAAACTTAATTAAATGCGTCTTCATAAAATTCTTGCAAGGTATAATAGGCTTTATTCAGTAGTAGCTCTTTTACTGCCTTTCTAAACTTAATATGTGTTAGCAATGAACGAATATGCGAAGGCAGGTGATTAAACATTTTTTTGGCATTATAAATAAAAGACTTTTTTATTAATGTACTTCTAGGAATTAGTAGGGAAACCGTACAGTCAACATTTCTTGTGTTGTATACCGACATCGAATGAATGTTCGTGGTATATTTTTTGTGGATCATACATACACTCTCTAGAATGAAGATGCAAGTCAATGTCAGTATTTTCTGAGCCACAAATAAGGGTTTACATGGTTCTCTGAATTTAGCTTTACTAAGGTATCTCTTTTGTAAAATGAACACAGAGTTCAAAAGAAATTGAGAACTATTCCCCCAAAAACAAACTCCATATCTCAAAATTGAGTCAATCAGGGCAAAATAAACTGATCTTGCTGCAGATATATTCAATTCAGATGAGATGACTCTTACTGCAAAACAACCAGAAGATAATTTTCTGCATAAATTTGTAATGTGGGTGTTGAATGAGAGACTGTCATCCACATAGAGCCCTAAAAACTTAGCCGAGGATTGAGTACAAATTCTTGAGTTTTCCAGAAGTATATCATTAAGAGTGCACTTGAACGTCAAAATACATGTTTTAGAAATATTGAATGATAACTTATTCGCATCACACCAATTTTTTACTTCCAATATATCTTCAGCGACATAGTTACTCAGTTCGTCATTATTGTTGCTATGCCACTGTATTATTGTGGTGTCATCTGCGAACATAGTAAACTTTCCTCTAATAGTGATATTTGCTAGGTCATTTATATATATCAAAAATAAGATTGGTCCAAGCACAGATCCTTGAGGGACCCCACACTCCACTACCTGAGACCTGGACTTTATTTTGTTAAGCGAGACTATTTGAGTACGCTCTGATAGGTATGATTGGAACCATCTTAGTGTAATATCTCTAAAGCCATAAATTTCTAATTTTTGAAGCAAAATTTCATGATCAACACAGTCGAATGCTTTTGAAAGGTCGCAAAAAACTGCTGCAACTGCGTCACCATCGTTTATGTTGATATATATATCCTCTAATAAAGCAAACATAGCATCATTTGTATTTTTAGCTGTTTGAAAACCGAACTGGTAGGTGCTTAGAGTGCGATTATGAAGCAAAAATGAGAACATTCTTTTTTTAACTAATTTTTCAACTAACTTAGCCAGAGTTGGTAAAAGTGAAATTGGTCTCAGATTTGATACTATGTCGCAGTCTCCTCCCTTAGGTAAAGGACTTATTATGGCTATCTTGAGACAGTTCGGGAAAATCCCACTCAGAAATGATTTATTGATTGCCTCTGCTAAAACAGTCATAGCATCATCTGGTAGATGGAGTAAGACATTAGCTGAGATCTCATCCCATCCAAAAGTATGTTTATTTTTAAAATCCTTCAATATTTCTTTCAGTTCATCAGGACTAGTGGGTGAGAAGAAAAAGGAGTCTTTCACAGATAAATTCTTCATGTAGGAGATTGGGTCCTCTTGTGCTCTTATATCCATAGAAATGGTTTCAGCGATAGAACAATAATAATCGTTAATTTGATCTGCAGACAGAGTAGTATTTAAGGGTGGTTTACTATTTTTCCCTCTGAGATTATTGATAATAGCCCAGCTCTCTTTACATTTATTGGTGGAATTGTCCATTCTTTTTCCAAAATATTGTTGTTTGGCTGCTTTTAAGACATTTCTATATATTCTCCTGTAATTTGTGAAATATAACATAAACGCTTCATTTTTCAGTGAATATTTTCTTATATAATGAAGGGAGCGCAAGCAGAAAGCGGTTTGCGGTGGTAAGCTAGTTTGGGTGAGTTCTATCGAATTATAAAATACATTTTTTTTTGTGATATAAGCCCATTGTTAAAATGCGATTATCTCCAAACAAAATTATTGTGATATTTCTTGATCTTTCCCTTCGCCCAAATGTTACAACAAATCCTTGCCATGGCTCTCGCACTGCCCCAATTATACACAGTATGATGCAAATGTATGGAATAAATTCATTATTTCAGAAATGGGCGACATTTGAAGAAATTCCAAAAACACGTGAGTTTCAATTTTTGAAACCTCATCTCATGACATTCATATGAGAGATGTTACGTCACCGGTGTTGGAGTAATGACGTAATGGACGGTTTTTTTAAATACAAACAGGGGTCATGTGACACCTCGTTTGAAAGGTCTACTGATCGTCTATCCAATAGTCAAAATTTTGCAAAAGAAGATTGAAATTAAAATGGATTATCATTTGGTTAACTGAATCTTGCAGAGATCTTCTACTGAGAATTGAACATCGAAGGGTCGTCTAGTTGAAAAAATACATCGATAAAAAAGTTCTGAACTCTACTTTTTGGATTTTTTTCGGAAGTCGTCTTGTTTTGAAATGAATTTATTCCATACATTTGCATCATACTGTATATGTTTCCAGCGTATGTTTCTATTGAAACAATTTTGTCTAGGTTCAAGTTGTAATTCAGAACCATGAGAGTTACCAAACAAATTTCCAAGGATGTTTGAGATCCTGTGTAGGTAAACGATGTAAAATAATAGAAACAAGTAAAATTGATATCGATAGCAAAATACCATCGAATAGTTTATTTAAACACAAAAGTTTCACAGTACAAGTTGTTTTAGTTTTATTAGTGACATTTAAGTATTCTAAGTGTATAAGAAAAGAAAAATTATCTAATTTTTTTATAACAGAAATACTTGAAGGGAAATACACAGTAATCCGACTAAAATACAAAAAAAGTCAGAACACAAGTTTTTTATAAAAGTATGGAATAAAAAGCTATTTTTAAATATTTATGAACATAGTCATCTGAGAGGTAAGGGCAAAGGTGTGTTCAATTCACGATAATGTTGTTGGATTATTTAAAACAACAACGCTATGCACTTTTCAAAATGATTCTACTTTAGGAATCATCATTCAAACCATGCATGATATCTTCGAAATCTCATGAAAAAAGCTAAAGATGTATGTACAATGCTAAAAAAAATTACTAGTCCCCATAAAAACATTGTTTGATCTCAAAAACATGACAAATTGCCTTATGGGAGTTTTGTATGACGAATTATGAAATATTAGTCTAGATTATGTTAGTTGGAATGGGGCTGCTTGAAAAAAATTATTGTGTCATCCAACAAAAAAAAACAAAAACGTGGCGTGCGTCTTCCCTGAACGAAAACACCAATGCGACTTACTTTACTCTACATCACTTCCAACTATTCTGAAAAAAAAAAACTATATACCTTCCACGCGAAAAACAATGAGTTTACAATTCCACTATAAAAGTCCCTCTGGTTATCGTAGAACTGGCACCTACAGACGAAATATCGAGCCCTTGGCGAGTTTGCTGATTGATCTATGACAAAAATAAACCTAAAGTGCTCACAGATTGAAATAAAATACTCAATTTCCTCTGCCAAAATTCAAAGTACCGACCTTCTTACCCTCCTCGAATAATAATGTATTGGATATCTCTTCAATTCTAGAAATAAATTTACCGAAAAAAAAATAGAATAGTAGGAATTTCACAATGCATTATACAGGGTAATATACAGGGTGGAGACTTCAACTGGAACAAATTCTCTACTGGGGGTGTGAATGATTTTTCTGAAAATTCGCAAGACACGTCAACGTTTGAATGTATTTACCTACATTTGACGAGCATTACGAGCAATATGGGGTAAATAACCCTTAGGGGTAGCTGGAATCAACTACAACATGCTTTTCTCAAATGCAACCCTATTGCTAGCGATCCCTCATTGGAAACCTGGTTGAAAGAGGAATCTAGCGTACTGATCATATTTCTGTTTCCAGTACGTTTGGGGTTGCAATAAATCAAAATATAATTTCAAAGTTGAATATATTTTCACCGTATTTTCATCAAAATTTCGACTTCTAGGGATAGTGATATAAGGCATTTCCACCTATTTGCAATAACACTTCCTTTTGAATAGTGAATTCGACAAAAAAAGAATTTTTTTTTAGGCTCTATAAAAACACTGGAATACAATAGCAGATAGCAGTTGTGGCAAAAAATCGCCATCAAATGTTCAACACACTTTTTGATTGATACGTTGAAAATGAATTGAAATTATATTTAAATTTTATGCAACCCTTAAACCTATGAAGAACTGAAATTTGGCTAGCACGCTGGATTCCTCTTCACACCAGCTTTCCAATGAGGGGCACAAGCCACAGGGTTACATATGAAAAAATCAAGTCAAGGGTGGTTTCAGCTACCCCTGAAGAAATATATTCTTGATATTGATTGCACAAGGTACGTAAATACATTAAATCGTTGACGTATGTCAGGAATTTTTAGGAAAAATATTCCCCTTTCCTCTAGCGAATTTATTCCAGTTCAAGTCTCCACGCTGTATTATCTATGGTATTATGAAGAAGTTCATAACACGAAGTTTCCATAAGTAACGGATTCATTCATTCAAAAGTCAAGTGAAGATTATCGAAAAAATGGAAAAAACCATTGAACATGAAATCGTACATTTCTCAACACTTGTTCCATATACAGTCTTGTCCAAGATAAGGTTGCACAGCATGGGGATCTCGGAAACGGTAGGAGATACGAAGTCGGTTAAATGGGGAAAAAGTTGCGCATTCGGAGGCTCATACCAACAGCCTTCGAAAATTTTCAAATTTATTTTTTAGTTTTTCAGTTATTTCGTAAAAGGTGAATTTTTGGAATCTCTATTTTATTTATTTTTTCTCCGTTATTATTAGAGATACAGGAAAACTGAAAATACTTTTTCATAGCAACTTTTGATGACGTTTAACGTGGTGATACCGATTTTTCTATGCGACGTTTCGTATTCGTAGAACCACCATCAACTTTTGTTTTTTGAATACGGCCCTGATAATTCTTTCACAGATTCTGAAAGCTTTTTTATTTTGAATTCAACCATGTATTATATAAGGTGGTTTGAATGTGTTTCGAACTACTTTTAGCCATTATCAATGTTTTTTTCGATATTCCAAAGGAAAAATGCCATCAGTTTCACTTATTTCTGATTATTCAGTGTCAAACATTGATGGACTAGTTATTCAATACTGAAAAGTGAAAAAAAATCCACTAAATTATTCAATGCAGCGCTTCGAATTGTTTATGAATTGTATTCATATTTTAATCCGAAGGGGCTTGTCATAATTAAATTTTGCGAACTAATTATTCCTATAAGTCTATCAATCGGAACTAGTTGATGAGGTATTAGTTTGTTGGCTAATTTTCCTTCAAAATAAGTGGTACTGATGGCATTTTTCCTTTGGAATTTCGAAAAAAACATTGATGATGGCTAAAAATAGTTCGAAACACATTCAAACCACCTTGTATAATACATGGTTGAGTTCAGAATAAAAAAAGCTTTCAGAATCTGTGAAAGAATTATCAGGGCCGTATTTAAAAAACAAAAGTTGATGATGGTTCTACGAATACGAAACGTCGCATAGAAAATTCGGTATCACCACGTTAAACGTCATCAATAGTTGCTATGAAAAAGTATTTTCAGTTTTCCTGTATGTCTAATAATAACGAAGAAAAAAAAATAGAGTTTCCAAAAATTCACCTTTTTCGAAATAACTGAAAAACTAAAAAAAAATTTGAAAATTTTCGAAGGCTGTTGGTATGAGCCTCCGAATGCGCAACTTTTTCCCCATTTAACCGACTTCGTATTTCTTACCGTTTCCGAGATCCCCATGCTGTGCAACCTTATCTTGGACAGACTGTATACAGTACAGGATTTATTTGAAGTATCGAGTATTTTTCAAAACTGCTCTGTTTCAGTGGTGGTGTCTCAATAATGATTCTATTCTCTTCAGAATTATTCTTGCATTCTTCTGCAGTATTTCTACGTTTATCATTTCAAGTTTTGACTCATCTACACTAGATGCCAGTAGATTGAAATAATGTTTTGTGAGAATGTTTATTGGTTCTTTCATGGACTTCTTGAATATTTCTTCTTAAAATCCATTTTCATTATTCTCAAATGGATCACTATGCCCAGTTGCTTCCACTATTATGACTGGAGGTGGTTGAAATTTGAAATATTATTCATCAAGTCACTGTTGCTACTGTCACTTGTTTCATAATCACTAAATAGATTATCATCCAGTATATTTTCACATCATCAATGCCTTATACAAGCGGATTTATCTGATAATTAGAATTTTCTTCAAAATTCAAGGGCTACAGGAAGAAATATTTTCATTTGATGTTCTTTGCAAAAATATTCAACTGCATTTTGAATGAATTCATGATAATAATAACAATAGTAATCACATCACAATAACATCAATAATTATGATGATAAATATAATAATGTTAATAGTAAAATGTTTACACCATGTAAATTGAAGAGATATATGATAAAATTGTAACTAAATGACGTTTATTCACTTCCTTCTGTCTTGAGATTCAGATTTTGGAGAATCATTGATTTCGCCGCCATTTTGAATGTGAATACAGCAAGCTTAAATTATGACCTGATTTTACCAACATGCAATTTTTAATATGAAGGAAACATTTTATTTTTCTAATGATGTTCCACTACATTGAAAACATTGCTTATGGCAAAAAATTGATAAACGAATCAAGATAATGTGGCTAGAGTAATGAATTATTGATCAAAAATATAAAAGATACCCATAATACCCAACAGTCAGCTTGGAAGTTATATACTAGTATAATACCGCCCATAACTACATCACCCTGTATAATGCACAAACGAGTTTTCGAAACATTTTGAGTTTACGATTTCATTGCAATAAAATGAGGTTTTTGAAATCAATATTTGATGATATTGTAGAGTGGACTGGGACAGAGAAATTGAGTATTCTATGAACATGTTGATTTGAGAAACAATACTATGTGATCCATCCTTCCACTACATTTATGTATAATTTCATTCTTTAATGTGAAAATGGTACCGAGTTACAAAAGTGATACAATAAAATGCGTAGGAGCTTTCCTTCGCCCCTCGCGTTGTGATTCTTTAATAACCTAAAATTATGATTTTTTTCAACTTTTTTCTATTTTTCGAGGAATGACGCGATCTGGTTCAATCGTCTCCTTCTTCTTCCTCGGATTCGGCGTTCTGTAACCATGTCAGCCAACCGTTTACCTGAAAATAATAAAAAAAAATGACTCACTAACTAGTTGAGAATATGGTATTTCCATTACTCTGATTTTTTTATATATTCTTTCTCTAACTCTACCGGGTGTCAACGAATCTATTAGACAAGTCATAACTTCTAGACCATCAGGTCTATCAAAATGAGATTTGGTATAGGTAAATGGTATGTGAAGAGGAGAGTTTTCACATATTGTTCACGTTCCGGTCACTTCTGGTTTCACCGGAAATGGCTCCGGTTCAAAATTTTTAAATGGAACACCCTGTATATTGTAACATTTTTGGATCTCTGAGACAATTCTAGATCAGAACGTGACATTTTCGAAAGTTTTTATGCCTACTTAATTTTTTCGGAGTCACTTTTGAAATTACACCTAGGTGGCCCTGATCGAAAGTAAACTAATCTAAGGACCTCAGGTGATATCAGAAAATTACAATCGCGAAGTTTTAGTCCTATTATTTTTCAAATGACGACCATTTTTTGACAAGCACTTTCCGAAAAAAGGATATTTTAACGAATCTAAGGATACTAATTTATTTGCGATTGGATTACAAATAAGAACATAAATTAAATATTACTGACGAAAATACTTCATAATAAATACTGTCTGTAGGTTAATCGAGGAGGTGGTACATTCATTATTTCAAATTTTTTGGGATTTTCTCTCCTCGTTTCTAAAAAATAAAAATATGAATATTATTTCAATATACGTGTAGTAAGTACAAATCAGATGATTTGCCCCAAAAGTCACTGCATTTAAAGAATTTTCCTATCAGAGAGCCTAAAAGAAAAATTCACTAGCTTGTCAGTGACAATTTGTATTGAAAAATTTTTGGAGAAGAGAAATAGAGGTATATAGAAAAAATATCAAATTTTCACTTATCTTTGGACGTTTCGGGACCGATTCTGCTCCCGTTTTCAACATGAAGAGATTTTTTCAATAGCGAAGTCGTATAATATGTCTTGAAGCTTTTCAGTTTTCAATGACAATTGGTGACGTTGGCAATCAAAGGAGTTACAGGATGTTTTCATTAATTAAATCTTGAATTTACCATTTTCATGTTCAGATTTTAGTAGTGAATACCATGTTCTGTCTATATCAACTGAACAAGAAGCAATGCTATTGTCTCCGTTCAGAAGAATGCAAGCAGATTCCTTGAATTTTCTCTTCTGGTTGTTATCTTCTTTTCCAATGATTTTAATATTATTCCACTCTGCCATATGTTGTCCGTCTTCAGTAAGGATATGTTCAGCTAGTTTCGATTTATCGATGTTTCTTTTCTTTATATTGTACTTATGTTCCTTCGTCCTTACTGAAAGAGGTCTCTTGGTTTCACCTGTATAAAACTTTCCACAAACACAAGGTATACTGTAAATACAATTTTTTGACGATTGTTCTTCATTTTTCGGCTTTGTTTGAGTTAGAATTGATCTCATTGTATTTTCAGTTTTGAACACAGTTTTCACTAGAAATTTATCACCAACACGTTTTATTTTTTCAGATATGCCGGGAATGTATGATATTTATATTTGTCGTTATTGATGGTTGATTTTGTTGTGGTTGACCCTGTTTGTTGATATAGACAGAACATGGTATTCACTACTAAAATCTGAACATGAAAATGGTAAATTCAAGATTAATTAATGAAAACATCCTGTAACTCCTTTGATTGCCAACGTCACCAATTGTCATTGAAAACTGAAAAGCTTCAAGACATATTATACGACTTCGCAATTGAAAAAATCTCTTCATGTTGAAAACGGGAGCAGAATCGGTCCCGAAACGTCCAAAGATGAGTGAAAATTTGATATTTTTTCTATATGGATTACCGACAATTGGACGTGGTCAATTGGACGTGGTCAATTGGACGCACGAAAATTGGACGCGGCGACAATTGGACGCGGCGACAATTGGACGCGGCGACAATTGGACGCGGCGACAATTGGACGCGACGAAAATTGGACGCGGCGACAATTGAGCGCATGCGAAAATAAAAATAATTTAAATGGAATTTATTGCATGGAATATGCAGGGCTCATATCTATAATATAACAAATACCTAACCTAACCTAACTAACCTAAAATATTGTACTATATTCGTATCGTAAATTCATATTACGATATGAGATAGGAAAATAATTGTCAAACGAGGCCATAGGTATTTGTTATAATTATGGATATAAGCCCATCAGTATTTCATATTTTATACAATGAATTTCAGTGGAATTATAAAATTATTTTCATTCACGCATGCGTCCAATTGTCGCCGCGTCTAATTGTCGCCGCGTCCAATTGTCGCCGTGTCCAATTGTCGCCGCGTCCAATTGTCGCCGCGTCCAATTGACTGCGACCAATAGTCGTGCGTCCAATTTTCCACGTCCAATTGACGCGACACCACTTTTGTCAAGTGTGCCGAGGATAGGCAGTTATTTCGATCAAGTCTTCTTGGGAGAACAAAACACCCACTTAGGTTATGACAGTGACATAAGCTTCAAGAGCACCTCACCTGGAACAAAGCCAACCCCTTGCCGGCGTACGCGTCCGACAGGTCCTCCTTCCAATTCAGGAACGCCTCCTCGTCGATGATCTCCATCTCGTAGAGGGCCACGAACCACCTGAGCAGCTGGCCCTTGGGGAAGCCCAGCGAGTGGAAGTGCGCCTGCAGCGAGTAGAGGGCGACCAGCTGCAGCGAGGACTTGTCGCGCAGGAAGGCGTTCAAGATGGGTTGGTAGCGCTTGAGGCAGGCCGACTCCTTTTCGATGAGGATCTTCTCGTCGCCGTTGCTGTTCGCCGTCGATTCCTGCAGAAATTATAATCGATAGAAATATTTATAAATTCTCAAGTGACTAATTCTGAATAAAATCTGATCATAATACAGACACACTGTATACACCGTGTCCCAGCTAAAATGCCCATCCCCCCTATAAAAAGTCAACCGCGCGATCGAATGACTTGAAATTTGGTCACCCAGTATATTTGATGATGATCACTCTAAATATGCTACTGAATAAATCGTAGATATACAGGGTCACACCTGAGTGCACCTCAACTTTCTTATTTGAATAGGGACACCCAGTATATTATTCCATATTCAAGTAGAGTTTATTATTACAAATTCAACAATGCCGGGTTTGATGGGATTTTTTCAAACGACTACGAAGATATGGCAAAAAATAAAACTATTCAATAAAAAATCCATTGGACTAGATTTTATCGATATAACATGATTGAAATGAAATGAGGAGAATAATTACAATCTAATAACCACCAATTGTCTCGATGGTATTAGCAACTGGCCAGCTCGGTCGCCAGACCTCACCCCACTTGATTTATATTTACTTGAAACAACAGGTTTATGAGTCGCCATTTGTGGATATGGAAGAAATGAAAGAGAAAATCACAAATTGATCGCAACGCACAATGATGAACGTTATCAAAAGAGCTAGGAAATGTTTGCAGCAGAATTGACGACATATTGAGCAGTTGAGGTTTTAAATATTTTCTTTTCATTAGATTTCAATCGTGGTATATTAATAAAATCTAATCATATACATTTTTTATTGAATCGTTTTATTTTTAGTCATATCTTCGTAGGAATTTGAAAAAATCCCCTCAAACCCGGCATTGCTGAATTTGTAAAAATGAACTCTACTTGAATATGGAATAATATACTGGGTGTCCCTATTCAAATAGAAAAGTTTATGTGCAGTTCGGTGTGACCCTGTATATCTATGATTCATTCAATAGCATATTTTGAGTGAGCATCATTAAATATACTTCAAGTCATTCGGGGGATGAGGGGGGGAGACATTAAGGATTAGAATTACCTGTGGAAGAGTTCGATAAACCTTCATTCTCCGAAAATAGGTATAATACCTACATTAAAATACGATGTACCGTTACACCACCCCGTCGATCCTCACCTGAGTAATATACTTCAGCAGCACCGTCAGCAAGGCGTTGATGAAGCCGGCATCGTTGAAATTGGCCGGCTCCAGCGTCTCCTTGATCCACTTGTAGAACGTCTGCGGATTCGGGTCGGCCTGCAGCTGCCTGGCGAGGTCGGCCTGGATGCGCAGCAGCGGATAGAGGAACGTGAGGTCGCGCTCCTCGAGGATCTCGGTGAGACGTTCTTTCGTCTTGTCGTTCTCCGGCAGCTGGGTCATCAGATTGATCTGCAAGAGGGGGAGGGGAGAACAGGCATGAAGGTTTGATGATGGGCAAGTATATTTCGTTCAGCGACACTAACTTTTCGTCCGCTGCATGGTTGCCAGATCTACTGAATTTTCAGTAGACCTCCTGATTTGCATATGATTTTTATTAAAATGTGTCATGGATCTTTATCGAAAATTTTTAAAATTGTTCTAAAATTGTTCTATCCATCATTCGGTTGCCCCCTTACGAGCAACCCTCAGAAGTCTTCGAAAGCCTTGTGCGAGCAAGGAATGACGGGGGCCTTACCTTTTAACGTGTGATCCCAAACACTTTCTTAGGCCATCAGAAAAAGTCTGCGTTCGTGGGACTCGAACCCACGATCGTTACCTCGACGTGAATCGACGTTGAAGCATCGAAGCACTGAGGTACGCCGGCCAAATGCATCTATTGAAATGCTAAACCAACGATAATTCGATTGTTCATCACATGGTCACACACTGCATTATCGAAAATATTTCAAACAAAGAGAGCATAATCTCAAATATGAGCATGCACATTTTCATAAATTTCTTGTGACTGATTTTCGATATAAAGATAGTGTATACTTCACCAGCATTATTGAAATCTGTAAGAAATCACCAATAGTGATGGGAATTGAACTTTATACCTAATGTTTTATTATTGTCTATCCTTGTTGTTTTTTATTTTTAATTTTTAACTAATGCTTTATAGGAGCTTTTGATTGTATATTTTCAAATGTTTTTCAGAAAGCTTCACATTTTGAATCGCATATTGTTTATTATATTTCATTTAAATATGTATATGTACGAGCCGTTTTGACCAATAATGAATAGTTTCGACACAAAAAATCCCAAAATTGAAAAATCTCGATTTTGAATGCCCCATATCTCTGTAATCATTCCTGCTAGACCCCAAGTGTGATACATTGATGAAATCAGCTCTTCAGGAAGAATCTAAAAATGCAATAAAATTCAGGGTGCTCTATTTGAAATAACGAAGTTGCTAGTTGTTGCTGATAGAAGTGGTAACACTATCAATGAAAATATTTTAGAGAAATAGAGAATGTTCAATTATCAAATTATCCCAATGTTCTGTCTCTTCGTTCTCCAGATACTTCTAATGGGCCATCCACCGTCGATCACCCTGTATATACATGTAATTGATATTCGATGACAAAATGTAGATTTTACTTGATTCAATAAATGAATAATAATCTCAGATCCACCAACCTTGCTCTTGTTGAACAACTCCGACAGCTCGCTCTTGCCGCGCTTCTTGTAGACGTGCTGCAGCACGAGCAGGAACAGCGGATAGTGCTGGCCGTTCTCTGTCAGCGCCGCGACGTCCGACAGCGGCACCAGGTGCTCGCAGACGGCCGTCGCGAGCAGCACGGACGCCGACGCCTTGTCCGCTTCGTTGTCGCGTCGCTCGAGCACGTGACAGAGCGACTTGAAAGCGTCCTGCGTCGCCGCGGCGCCGGTGAGGTTGTCTTCGCGCAGGTTGCTCAGCAGCCGGATCAGCTTCTCCTGTTCCACGTCTTGGAAAAAAAGAGAGGAAATAACAATCGGTGGGAACGGTGCGCCAAAATGTGCATCGCTTCTTCTCGTACCCCCCGTTGGGCGCCAAATGGTTATATATCGAATAGGTTATTCAATTGACTAGTGTATTATTGAAGACGATTAATGTTCGAGATTATTAATCGCCTTATAAATATACAGTTACTTTGTTTTTTTCTGTCAGTTATATTTTTCCTGCAATGGAGACAATCGCAAATTCATTATTCATCCGGGAACTACTAGCAATCACCCAGTAGCAATGGAAGTCAGCTTGTCACTGACATTAGTGACATTTGTCATAATCAACATGGAAGATATATTCCTTTCAAAAAAAGGGATAAAAATCGGTTTAGAAACGTTGAAAAGAATTTTCGATGTACAGATTATGAGAATTATAAAATATACGAAAAGATCATTTGACTAGTCAAGTTTGAAATATACAATTAAAATAAGTAGGTAGTACAATAGTTATTCATCAACATCACTAGTTAATACAGGTAGGTATACACAATTGACACAATTCATTACAGTTATTTAAGATTATTCACATTGCTAAAAATTCATCTTTACAATAAAATGCATTGTTTAGGAAATATGCTGATAGCTCATCTTTGAATTTGGGTTTATTTTCTTCGTCGCCAAAGAGATTTTGGAATATGTTTAGGCCAAAATGATCGTTAATGGGGGGGGGGGGGGGGTCATTAACGATCAATTTCGTGTATATTAATCAAACTTGTTGATTCGAAGTTTACGGAAACCATAATTTAATCGGATGAATCTGATGAAAGAAAGTTAATAGACACTTCCGCATGTATTGTGCCGACATTTCAATGTTTTATGGAAAAATCAAATTAAAATTATATTACAAAGTAAAAATTATACTCTTTTTGTTTGAATTTGCATATCCTTATAAATGTTGAAATAATATATTTTGTGGGATTTTACTGTGTTGTTTGACTCACCAGACTTATCCAGAGCCACTGTAAGACCTTTGAGGATCACCTCTTTGCCGAACTTGTCAGGAACTTTGTGCTCTTTATAGGAGTTAATTGCCTGTTTGAGATCTATTTCCCCTTTCCAATATTCGTCGATCAACGAACAGAACTTCTTCAAAACCTCTTCCTTGTTCGGGCCCTGAAAAGCATGAAAAAAACAATAAAATCCTTCCTTCCTATAAGTTAAATCTAACTATTGAAAGAAGGTGATAATACATTATCAATCACTAATTGGAAGGTAACTGTTATGAATAACATCCTTCCTGCCAAAATTCACCTAATTACATAGGAATTAAAATGTACAATAAATTCAAATGAATACACATGAATTATGAAAACAGGGATGAGCTATTCCAAAGAGAACTCAAAAATTTTTTGCTTGAAAATGCCTTCTATACAGTAGAACAGTTCCTCAGTATTTGTTCTTGAAATTTCATTCAATCTGTTTGTGAATGTATAGTAAACTGGGCGTCAATTGAAACGTTAATAGTGAAATTTGGCATCAAGTTTGACTTCTTTTAATTTCTAAAATATTGAACGAATTTTGAATTGCCGCCCAGATTCTGAATGCCTTTTTCATCGTCTCTCGAACCGTTCCTTACAGCTTTATCTGAATTGATCAGGATCCATGATACAGGGTGAAACAAAGTTACGTGCATTTTGAAAAAAAATTCTCTGCCCCCCCATTTTGTCGGAAGACCACGATGCTCATATTTTATTCAGGCATTTCATAAATAGCAACCATGCCTCGGGATGTTTTCGAGTTTTTGCCAAAAACTACTGTGGTTTCCGAAAAAAAAATCTTTTTGCATTTTTTTTAATGGACTAATAACCTGTATCACCAAAACGATGAATCAGTCTCTTTATTGTCATGACTGATTTATTGAAAATGGTACTTAAATGAGTTTGGGTATATCCTAATCGTCGTAACCTGAAATAATAATTATCTGTACTGAATTATAGTTTATATCACTATAGTGATCTTACCTAATGATATTTTCCATTTCGACCCGATTTGAACGAGGCATCTTTAAATTTTTTAGGACCCGAATTACACTGACGTTTTCATGGAAATTGGCAATTGATATAACCTCTATGCATACCTACATTGTTTCAACAATACACTGTTATAAAAACAAGGTATCCTTGTTTGTATTTGTTGATGAGATGTGATGATTTACTGCTCACTAAGGTAGACAACTTTCATCATAGACTGCGAAGTAATAAATTATTGATTGTTTTTGAGTAACCTGGTATACATATCTGCTCCAACGATTTCCTGAAATGCATACAAGCATCCATATATGGAACTTCTCTAAAATTAGTCCATTTAAAAAAAATGCAAAAAAAAAAATTTTTTTCGGAAACCACAGTAGTTTTTGGCAGAAACTCGAAAACGTCCCGAGGTGTGGTTGCTATTTATGAAATGCCCGAATAAAATATTAGCATCGTGGTCTTCTGACAAAATGGGAGGGGGGGGGGGGGAGGGGGCGGAGAAATTTTCTTCAAAATGCACGAAACTTTGTTTCACCCTGTATCACGGGTCCTGATCAATTTAGAAGAAGCTGTAAGGAACGGTTCGAAAGACGATGAAAAAGGCATTCAGAATCTGGGCGGCAATTCAAAATTCGTTCAATATTTTAGAAATTACGAGAAGTCAAACTTGATGCCAAATTTCACTATTAACGTTTCAATTGACGCCCAGTTTAGTAATGAATAATTTGTGATTATATTTTATTGCCCTTATGTATGTACCAATGCATGTATTTAGACTAGGCTGACGAGCGTTATGCATTGTATTTTGTCTGACCTTTTATGCTGCAATAAATATTCCATTCTATTCTAAATTGAATTGAATTCACGCATGTGTGTTCTCGCCTATCCACCCACCTTATCCTTCTTGGACTGCTTCGGCTTCTCGGCGGGCACCTGCTTGACGGGCAGCGGTTCCTTGAGCAGCGCCGCGGGCGGCATCTTCACGCCGCCCAGCTGTTGGGCGGCGAATTGCTGCTCGATCGTCCTGTTGTTGTTGGTCTTCAGCGAGGACGCCTTCGTGATCAGCATCGAGTTGGGTCGCAGCTCGACGTCGGCGATTTCGTCCTTCGTCACGATGAGGTTGTTCTTCTTGAAGCGCGGCGCCACGTCCTTGTTGCTTTCTGGAAGGAGGAGAGGTGTGTGTGTGTGATGTGTGTTTTCACTTATAATGAATACCACGAGCTTCAATCATCACCGGAAATTTTTTGGAGAACACGAATATTTTGAAAATCTTCCAGAGAGGGAGAATTTTCTAAATATTCGTGTTTGAGGAATAATTTCCGGCTTTCTATTGAAGCTAGAGTAGTATTCGGTGAAATTTCACACCGAAATTTGAAAAAATAGAAGGATTACGTTAAATAGAATACGAAATATCGACTTTGGATACGCAGAATATTGATAAGCCAGCTGGTGGTTGTTCAAACTATTATTCTTGACTAACTTTATTCCATTAAAGTTGGTGGAAATATATTTTGTTACATGGAACTCGACAGTATGAGGTATTGATATAATTTATATCTGAAACATTGCTAGGTTGAAAGAACACTGTTAACTCACTCAAGTTACACTAAATAATGAAAAATAAGTCAATATAGCTATCTCAATTTCTCAGTTTTTCACAAATTCATTTTATATTTTCTCACAAGAAAAAGAATCAATGAAATTTCCACAAATGATATTATTAGAAATAATAAAAAAATATTCCATAGTAGCTCAATCCAGTTTTCTCCAAATTAATTCCGCTGAAATTGGTAGAAATATACTTTCTTACAAGGAACTCATCATTATAGAATGCATTCCACGTAATCTGAAGTAAAATGTAAATGTCATTTTACCTATAAACGCCAAACAATTTCCAGTATGATTTCATGCTCCTTCTTCAAAGTAGGAAACGATTTCCAGAAATTTGTTTAGTTGATCTTACGAAATACAAGCTCTTAAATGGCCGATAATGTTAGGTGTGAAATTTTCGATGTGGATTATAGTCAATTGACACCTTTTGACGACATATCTATTTGCTTTGACGTACCTCCGGTTTGTCTGGAAATGACCTCAACTGTAGATTTTTAAATGAGACACCCTGTATTTCATTCCACGATCGGTTAGGGATTATCAGAACAAATCCAAGGATACCTGGCTTGATAGTTTATTTCGAACGATTACGAAGATATTCGCATTCAAAGTTTCTATATGCTCAATGAGTGTGACAAAGAAAGAAGTTTTGATATTGCACCGTCACACCCATTGGCCACATGGAAACTTCGAATTCAAATATATTTGTAATCGTGTGTAGTAACCCTATCAAACCCGGTATCGTTAAATTCGTTATGATTACCCCTAACCGATTATGGAATAAAAAACAGGGTGTCAAATTTAAAAATCGGAAGTTTGGGTCATTCCTTGTCAAAGCGGAAGTACGTCAAATAATGTCAATAGGTCGCGTGCACGAAGACCGACCCTGGAGGCAAAATATTGAAACACAACCTCATTCTTCTGTGAATTATTGAAACACAACCTCACTTTTTCATTTGTTTACAGAAGAATCAAAAGGTTGAAATAGTTTTTCATAATATTTTGGCATACGAATCGTGTTTCTTGCGTTATTCATTAATTCAAGCATGCCTTCGCATTGTGCTGTTGTACAATGCACAAAAAATGCAGCAAGAGACTAGGGACTATGATTTTTCAGGTAAATAGTAATCTCACATAGTTAGCATTATGAAATGTTGTCATTCCTTATTAAAATTCCTTCTGCCACTTCTGCAATACAAGCTTATGCTGCTAATAGATTGAAAATGTCTACAACACACACGATCGTCAGCATGTCAGACCAGTCCTACCGATTGATTGCATGAATCCAATCTTCTTGCATTATTCTAGAAATTTCAGGTATATTTCTATAAGCTGATCCTATTGCAGAAGGAATTCCGATGAGAAATCAGAGAAATAACCAAATTTCAAAAATGAAAACTATACGTGAGTGACTATTATAGTAGGTACTTACTTTTGAATCATAATTTACCATCCGGATTTCTTCATCTTCCGCTGCAGTTTTTGTGCATTTTACAACAGCACAAAGTGATGGCATGAGCGAATTAATGAATGGCGGAAAAATACGATTCATATGCCAAAATAATTGTGGAAAACTATTTGGATCACTTGTAAACAAATATGTTTTGCCTCCAGGGTCGGTCATCTGACAGTTCTTGCACGCGACCTATTGCACTATCATTTACAACCCCCAAATTTCGTTTGACTACCTTCAATAATAAAAAAGTTATAGGAGTGAGTCACCTTGGAAAATCAGCCGGTATAAAGACAAAAGTAACATCAGAAAATGTATAAACTAATATTGAATTGTTCAAAAAACAAAAAACTTACGGTTGAACTGCGAATTGGAATTGTTCTGGTTGTGCTTGTACTGCCCTCGCTGACTGGTGAAATTGTTGAAACCGCCGCCTCCACCACCACCGCTCCTCTGGTTATTATGACCTCTGAACCCACCATCCCTTTGTCCACCACTGTATCCGTTGTGCCCTCCTAATTTGATTATCAATTAGTTTTCCTCCGATTGGCAGCAAATATTAATTTTGCTGATACATATCAATCAGCAAAGTATTACTTTTCCTGCCTAGGCAGCAAAGTGGTTACTTTGCTGATTGATATGTATCAGCAAAATTAAAAATCCATAAATCGTTTATAATTTCCTTCATATTTCATCCGAGACTTCTCCGGCAACAAATTCAACTCTATATTTTTTGCCACCTCCCTTATTAATGGAGGTGTCAGTATACTTCCAGGTGGCTATCACTGTCCATTATATAATGATTTAAATATACCGATATTTTTTCGCACAACTGTCAGAAATTTAATGAATTGTCAAACCAACAACTGCGATTTCTATCAAATTTTATTTTAATTGAACACTATACAGGAAGAATAAAGAGATTGTGGGAATTGTATTAATTCGCAAATACAATATTCTCCCATATCATTATGAACAATCGGAGAAAAAATTATATGTTCAACTCGGCAGCAAAGTAGATTGACTGCCTTAGCTGGATTCCTAGCCTCGCTACGCTCGGCTATGAATTCAGCCACGGCAGTCAATCTACTACTTTGCTGCCTAGTTAAACAAATAACTATTTTCAACTTCATCATTTCGCTACTTTCATATAAAGTGATTGTTGGTGACACATAATTTTGATGTGAAGTTTCATATAATCTAGCAAGATGTCATTTTAAATTTTTTAGTTTTTCAACTTCATCATTTCGCTACTTTCATATAAAGTGATTGTTGGTGGCACATAATTTTGATGTGAAGTTTCATATAATCTAGCAAGAAGTCATTTTAAATTTTAACAAAGTGTACTATTTCAATTAGTCTAATGAGACTTTCTACTAAATGAATAACTTCTTCTGGCGAATTTGTTTCAGTTCAATTCGCCATCTTGTTCAATCTTTGTTCTGCGCAAATCATCCCCAGAAGTGTGAGCTGAGGCGGGTTTTTGGGGGGTTAGGTAGAGTTAAGAATACGCCAGGAGTAGGAGCTGGAACTTTATTCGTCCACGTGGTACTTCGGCTATTATAGAAAACACTAATCTTAATCAATCCATAACAAACAAAAACATCGTATTCATTCACCCATAATATATACAGTGTGTCCCACTTACCATGCTCACCATGGGTATCTTTTTAACGGTGAGAGATACGAGGTCGGTTAAATGCTACCAAATGTGGAGTTTGTCAAGGCCAACTAAAATGTGAAAAAATATTTTGAAAAATCTATTCGTTTTTGTTTTATACGCAAAAAAACATATTTTGATCATTTTCATGTCTCCTCCGTAACTTCTTTATTTATGAAAATATTCAAATAGGAATTTCACATTCTCATGGCAGTTTTTCAAAGTGATTTCGAAAAAAATATGAAATTTATACCAACTCTTCTAGAATTTAAGATATCAGCACCAACTTTAGTTTATCAAATGTAGGTCATAGCTCACTATGACTTAGTTACAAATAACTTTTTTCTTTTACAGATGATATGTCGCAGTAATAGTTTTGTGTTGATAACAACGGAGTTATCGTCATTAATACAAAAACAAAAAATTATTTGGAAGCTGCCATCTTGAATTTATAAATTTTAACAAAAAAATCATGATCTCCGACCTCAAAAACCCCCACTTATCAATTTTGAATGGAATCGGACCAAATCTTGTCTACCATCAATTAAAAAAAATGGCTGCTCCAAGATGGCGGACAAGATTTGGTCCGATTCCATTCAAAATTGGTGAGTGTGGGTTTTTGAGGTCAGAGATCATGATTTTTTTGTTAAAATGTATAAATTCAAGATGGCGGCTTCCAAATATTTTTTTGTTTTTGTATAAATGACGATAACTCCGTTGTTATCAACACAAAACTATTACTGCGACATATCATCTGTGGGAGAAAAAAAAGTTATTTGTAACTAAATCATTGTGAGCTATGACCTACATTTGAAAAACTAAAGTTGGTGCTGATATCACAAATTCTAGAAGAGTTGGTATGAATTTCATATTTTTTTCGAAATCACTTCGAAAAACTGCCATGAGAATGTGAAATTCCTAATTGAATATTTTCATAAATAAAGAAGTTACGGAGGAGACATGAAAATGATCAAAATCTGTTTTTTGCGTATAAAACAAAAACGAATAGATTTTATCAAAATATTTGTTCACATTATAGTTGGCCTTGACAAACTCCACATTTGGTGTCATTTAACCGACCTCGTATCTCTCACCGTTAAAAAGATACCCATGGTGAGCATGGTAAGTGGGACACACTGTATATAATAATTCCCATACAGGGGCATTTTTTGTCACATATTCGTCAAACTTATAAAAGTTAAGGTCCCTCGTGCTCTTCCAGGACCTGAACTAAACAAAAATTCTAAAATGTATTTTCGGAAAATTTTACGATAATCCATTAGGGAACTTTTTTGTTAAATGTATGTTTGTTCCTAATTCCGTTTGTACCGTAATGATGTCTTTGATCTCGAATTTTTGGACCTTTTTGTAAATACTTGACGAGTATAGCACTGATGATGACTTTTTAGCCGAAAGCGCTATTTTGATCTCTCTCTCTCTCTCTCTCTCTCTCTCTCTCTCTCTCTCTCGCTCTCTCTCTCTCGCGCTCTCTCTCTCTCGCTCTCTCTCTCGCTTTCTCTCTCTCTTTCTCTCTCTCTCACACACCTCCGAAGGGCGAGCTATTCGAGTTGTTCGTACCTCCACCGCCTCCTCCGCCGCCACCTCCCGAGATGAGCGACCCCGGCGACCCCGACAGCCCGCCGCTCATCATCAGCATGTCGTTGATGCCGTCCCTGGTCTTGAGCGGGTGCCGGAACAGCTCGGCCGCCGATCGATGGTCGCCGCCGCGACGGTCGCGGTCGCCGTCCCTGTCGTTGTGACGGCCGCCGCCGCCGTGGTCGCCGCCGCGCCGATACGAAGCGTGGTGGGGCCGGTCGTCTTCGGCCGGTCGGATTTGGTTCATGGGCATCGGACCTGCGGATCGGGTCGGATCATGGACATATATAAAAAGAGGGGAGACGAAATTGGGTACATTTTGTGCCGATCCAACATCGTTTTCAGCAGAAAACTAGACTTGTAAAAGGTTGTAGAAACAAACGGGCGTCACACAATATAGGCTACTATAAAACCACACAAATGTATAGTACAAATAGAATCATAAAATAGATAAAAATACTGACCAAACAATTTATTCTAAGTTTGCCTGAAGGTAATCACTTATGGAGTGGGGCTCCAAGTTTATTAGAAGTTTCCATATTTCTTTTTTGAAAACGTTTGGAGAGGAAAGAGACTTAATTCTTTCTGGTAACTTGTTGAAAAATTTGATTGAATTATATGAAGCATTTTTTTCTGTTACCGCCAATCTATGTGCAGGATAATTATAATTTATGTTTCTAGTGTTATAGACAATTTGGGGTACATAATCAGAAAAAAATTTCCGATTCTTAGTTAAAAACAAGAGACATTCCTGAATATACACAGCAACAATTGTTAATATTTTAGCTGAACAAAACTTCCTCCTACATGATTCTCTATAATTTAATTTGTACATAATTCGTACAACCCTTTTCTGAATAATAAATAAGTGGTCTATAGAACTACTACCGCCATAGAATAATATACCATATCTGAAGATTGATTCAAAGTTAGCATGATACACAACTTTAAGGAAACTAGAATTCAGATGCTTGGATAGTATTCTTATCGCATAGCACACTTTACTTAATTTGCTAGCTAAATCATTAGTGTGGACATTCCAGTTAAGGTAACGGTCTATATGGATTCCTAAGAATTTGGTACTAGGTGCTATTTCCATCTCTTTATTATTCAACACAATATTACTAGGCACTGCCTGGTTTGCATGTCTAGTTGTAAATATAACAACATTTGTTTTTTCTTCATTTACAAATTGTTTATTTTCTGAAAACCACTCATTTATTAACTTGAACATTAAGTTAGAGTTGTCTAATATAGGTTGAAATGTTCTTCCTTCAATCAAAATATTTGTATCATCAGCATAGTTAACCATTTCACAATCAGAGTATGGTGTCAGGACATCACACACATCATTGAGATATACTATGAAAAGTATTGGGCCAGTAATGCTGCCCTGAGGTACACCTATTTCAATGTCTGTTAATTGTGATGTGGCAATAACATTATCTTTCTTATTTATTCTGTACGTTTGTTCCTTGTGAATTTTGCTGAATTTAAGTTCCCTATTGAAAAGGAATACTCTCAGTTCCCTAATTTCATTAATTTCATCACTACATAAAATTTAAATAAATTATGGAAATAAATGTGACAATGATGTATTGGCGTGTTTAATACAAGTTACGCATATTTTTCTGATAGCAAATTCCAATGACAGGAACTGGGGTTTTTTATTTATTGAGTGTATATTTAACTCTGTTCAACACATGAGAGTAAGAAGGAAACATACACGCATTTGGTGCGTTTCGTTGATTACCTGTTGAATAGAATAGAATGGTTGTGCAAGAAAACGGAATTAACCAGAATAATAGAATACTAGCAAAGTCGCGGGGAAAAGCTATTATTTAATATTTTTATGCCTCATCGACAAAAATGACGTTTTGTATTAATTTTATCCAATCGTCAGTCTAGGTTTTTCGCGATTTCTTCAATTCCTGTTGATTTTACAAGTAAAATACATCAATTCAAATGGGGAAATACAATTCTTTATAGAAAATAAAATGTGAAAATTCAAATCATAACGAATGAAGGTCATTTTGTGCCCCCCTATACAGGGTGTCCCATTAGTAATGGATCAAAAGAAGTGGGGTGGTAGGGGGGAGGTCATTTGTATTCAAACTAACGGTATAATATGTTGTTATCAAATTGTTGATGGTTCAAAAGTTATAAAACTTTTCTGAAAAATGCGACCCATCCGAAAAAAATTTATAACAAAAAGGCTGTTTTGAATAACCCCATGTTTGTATTGAATGGGCAACTTTTTCATATGATTGGTTATCTCCGTAGGGTAGTTTTAAATCTACCAGCGGCATTTGAAAATCGACTTGAATATTTCAATGGATGCCAAAACTCACGGAAAACACCATTTTTCTCAGGTAATTGATGAGAATTAATATATGTTATGGAATTATTTCTGGTGAAAGGTGCATCCATATGGATGAAATTTGTGAAAGAGAAAATCACAAATGTGTCATAGTTTTATTGTAATCAATTCTTTTTATAGTAATGAAAAAACGTTAATAACTTCTGAACCATCAACAATTGGATAACCACAAATACGATTAGTTTGATTTGAAATGACCCCCCCCCCCTACCACCCCACTTCTTTTGATCCTCCACTTATGGGACACCCGTATGATTATGGTGTGCAAGTGACTGTAACCCATCTTCTAGAACTCCAACCTGCTAGGAGTTTATTAGGTGAAATAACTTCTCACAAAGGTACTGTAATTGAAAGACATGATTTGATTGCCCACAAGATTTTTCTACTGGGAATTGAGGACTTGCATGACATAAAATATGTTTCCTCTCATTTCATCTGGCATGGACTGTAGGATATATTTAACATTTTTATTTCTCATTTGAGAGTAAGAAACCCAAACCTGCCCAAGCCTAACCATAACTTTAGTTTTCATGTTAATTCACAGAGGACACAAATGCAAATTTTCGGAAAAAAGGCAAAATTTTAATAATTTTTTAGGATTGACATAGACCTCAAGCAAGCTTAAGCAAAGAAATATATGAGTAATAGCTGAACTAAATGATATAGAGAAAAAACTTTAAATGATTCAAAGGATCACTTCACCTACCTTCTAAGACGGTAGCCTTTCTTGGCACCCATCCACCATGTCTTAGATCGATCACGTCTTTCAACATGAATCTTATTCTCGACTGTAAATCTTGGTTTTCAGCCAGCAATTTCATCCTTGAAAAGTATTGGTCCATGAGGTATTTACCTGAAACACGGAAAAACCAACAATATAAATATGCACCGAAATATTGAAAATGAAGTCCTAAGTTGATGCGACACCAGAAACGTTCCTGTAACAAACAAGACAGAACATAATACTCAACAACAATGTTATAATTTATGGTAAATGTCCATATTTTCTAAAAGTTGAGTAAATAAGTTTCAAAAACAAGTCACTCTAAGCCATCTCCACAAATTTATTAGTACACATCAGGAACATCTGAACATATTTCGGGCTATCAATAGTCCATCAGAAGCAGCATTATTGAAGATATTTGTGGAAGTGAAAAAAAGGCAATCGCATGGTTACAATTCGAATATTATAAAAATTGTAGTTAATTTTTAAAGTGGGCTTTATGGAGGGTACAGCTACTTGGTCATCTCATATTTGACGACCGGAATGTGAAATGTATTTGTTGACAATTATCATTCTATTTTGTCTGGATAATCTAAGATTTTTTTTAAAACACCTTTTTTTTGTGGTATGGAATCAAAATATTATTCTCCTCTGCCGGATTCTCAAAGTATTTGTCGTGGCTGGCTAAATTGTTTTTCCGTGTCTCAAGTAACTTTGCAAATACTATACAGATTTTGCTGGCACCGGTTTACGTTCACCAAAAGAACCCTTTCATTTGTTGTTCATAGGTCAGCGGGAAAATTGCGCAACTCCGCTCACCCTAGATGGCCTTCGACAGGATCTCGAGCTCGCCCACCTCACCGTCGAATCCGCCAAAAATTCCAATGTTGTCACTCTACTTACTAAAACTACCACCTGGATGCGGATTCCATACAGACCAAGACGATTACGTCAACAGCAGAGACGATACTCAAGAACAGCCACTGACATTGCCGGAAGTCAAAACCATCTTAGTCGATTGCACTGACAGATTTTTTACCCAATTGGTCGTTAGACTTGAAACAGTAATTTTTAAGTAGAGTGTTTGTAGTACATGTTAATATAATAGTTGCAATTTGATCATTGGAATGAATTCTGCATTCATTGCCACGAGGCAAATGACCGTTTTCAGAAAGAAATTCGAGAATGTATTGAGTGAGAAACCAAAGAGTCCAATGCATTCGAAATATGTTTCAAAACCCTCTTTTTCTGATTATCAAGACATTTTCCCGAATTATGTATCTCGTTTTTATCTATTTCAATTAGTAATTCCTTGATTTGATTGATATTATTAGAGATAAAAGGTGTTTTCAGATTGGCTTTTAGAGATGTTTGTATCGCCAGGTCATACAAAAATGATTCCACATTCAAAACAAAATCAATCACAACCGAATATGTAATTAAGGGCCCTGGAGAATAAGACAATTTGAATAATGTGACTTTTTGCAAATCGATAATTTTGAACCACTTTTCGGGCAACTGAGAAGACTCTAATACAACTAGAAATTCTGTGTAGCAAAATGATTTTTGGTAATTTTCGAATTCAGTTTTACTTTTGGTAAGTGCTTGTGCCAAATTTTTAGTCTCTAGTATTTCAAGTTTTTCATCACGACTTGTGCGTAATTTTACATCTTTCGATAAATAAGATGGACAGTTGGGAAATTGAGTGGGAATAACATCTCGTTTGAGCCTAGGAATTTTCAAATCTATTGTTACAGTTTCGCCAGTTTTTGAATCCGTTGCAGTAGATGAAGTAATAATATCATCTTTAGTAAAATGTAATTCACATCTTTACTGTACTTAGATGGAGTCGTAAAATCCTTTTTCGATAGTTCCTTGTCCAACGGGAAACTAAAAGCATGAACTTTTGGACCACCCACATAATTCCCCCGACAAAAGGGAACACAACACTTGTAAGGCATTGTTATTTCGCCTATCACAACACGAAATATTTCACAAAACAGTAATTTCTCCGCCAATTATTTTGATGAATAAACAACGAGAGAATTCGAGCACACACGCGATTTAACTACGCCACCGTTCTTAAACAAAAACAAACTGACGATCGATCGACGCGAAGGCCTTGGAAGATGGCCTGAGTATGCGACGTCACGAGCTGTTTACGTCAGAGTCTGCTGGCCTTGTTTTATCGGTGGTAACGGCACAATCCACCTCGAGAGAAAGTTCCTCCCTACGAACTCCACTAGTTTAAGAATCAACATGACCAACAATTTCAACCCCAGGCATATGAACAGACAAACACTAACTACTTCTGGACAACACCGTTGATCATCATCGCCACAGTCATCATAGAAGCCCTTATGGTACAGATTCGCATCTAACACATCCCAAGAAGAAGCACCCTGAGAAACCCCAAGATCCATCAGCTTTGTTCGTCCTATGAAAAAAATTTCCTCAGCAGATGGAGAAGTAGCATCTTGAAGACACCTAGAATCCTACCGAGTCAGCGAGATAGGACACCGCCGTGAAAATGCTACTCCAACCAATAACTGCAATATCCGTGCGGTACATGTAGACTTAGATATAGATGCACTTTTCCCCACCAAATTCCGAGGTCCGGCGCTACTTTCGTTCAACTTTCATGGACTATAATATCAACAAAGAACAATGCTAGTTCTCTTGATAAACCTGATTCGGAGCCAACAAAATCACTGTACTTGGTTGTCAGTGTGTGAATTGCGCGACTCGACTCGCCCTTATCAGTGTCGGTCTCGACGAAGTTTGGCGCTGTTCTTGTTAAATTTTGTGTCAAAGCGGGCAAATGTGCAAGTTGACTGTTGGAGAAATCAGTTATGTAATATGTATATAAAACAGACTGTTTTTATTAGTTGCTAATAAATAACGTTCATCCCAAGTTGTATTTTTTATATCAGAATGTATATTTTAGATTTTTCCTTATTAGCAATCCTGAAACACTCTGCTAACAGGTTATGGGCCCAGGAATACCCAGGAACCAGGAATATCAACAAAAATATTCTGACACCTATCAAGAAACAAGTTTTTTTTTCTCTTGAGAATCAAATTCAATGGAGGATCTCCAAAGGCTAGCTGTTCAAATAAACGAACTCAAAGTCCAATTAAAACAGAGAAGTACTAGTAGATCAACTACTACCGTTATTTCTAATTCAGTTGGTGGTCTATCTGAGGGCAAACATTCAGATAGAACGAATTATAACGACTGGAAATTTTGAATGCAGAAATTTTTGGATGATGCAGGTCTTTGGTGTTGTATTGAACCAAATCCAAGACAATCCGTAGATCGACTCACCCTTATCGGTGTCCAAGATACGGCCGCACGTCCGCAGAATCTGACAGAGACACTCGAGGTCCTCGGCCGGATCGTCGCCGCTCCTGACCAGCAACTCCTGTATGCACCGATGCAAGATGGCCTCCGACAGGATCTCGAGCTTGCCCAGCTCGCCGATGAACTTGATGTTGCCGAGCGTCTTGCGTTTGGCCGACCGGCGCAGCTGATCGGCCTCGTCGGAGTCGTCGGCCGCGAGGCCGCTGCCCGCGTGTGCTGCGCTGCCATTGGCCGGGTCGAGGGCGGCCGCTCGGTTGTCGAATTCGACCTGGAAGCGGAAAATTGTGTATTTCGCGAGAGTGTATAACTAACCCAAAGAGCTGATGAGAGCTTAATGATAAAATGTACAGCGTCCTTCCAGCAGGACGGAATCAACCCATTTGAGGACGCTCGATTTCCATTAATTAAAATACTTTCTGCAATTTTCAGGAATTTTTGAAATTTTCAGGCATTCTTGCGATTTTTGCAATTTTCAGGAATTTTTGCGATTTTTGCAATTTTCAGGAATTTTCGCGATTTTTGCAATTTTCAGGAATTTTCGCAATTTTCAGTCATTTTTGCGATTTTTTCAATTTTCAGGCATTTTTGCGATTTTTGCAATTTTCAAGCATTTTTGCAATTTTTGCAATTTTCAGGAATTTTTGCGATTTCTGCAATTTTCAGGCATTTTTGCGATTTTTGCAATTTTCAGGAATTTTTGCGATTTTTGTAATTATTGCAATTTTCAGCTATTTTTGCAATTTTTGTAATTTTCAGGAATTTTGCAATTTTCAGGCATTTTTGCGATTTTTGCAATTTTCAGGAATTTTTGCGATTTTTGCAATTTTCAGGAATTCTTGCGATTTTTGCAATTTTCAGGAATTTTCGCGATTTTCGCAATTTTCAAGCATTTTTGCGATTTACGCAATTTTCAGGAATTTTTGCTATTTCTGCAATTTTCAGACATTTTTGCGATTTTTTCAATTTTCAGGCGTTTTTGCGATTTTTTCAATTTTCAAGCATTTTTGCAATTTTCAGGAATTTTTGCGATTTTTGCAATTTTCAGGAATTTTGCGATTTTTGCAATTTTCAGGAACTTCCGCAATTTTCAGGAGTTTTTACGATTTTCGCAATTTTCAGGAATTTTTGCGATTTTCAGGAATTTCTGCAATTTCTGCAATTTTCAGGCATTTTTGTGAATTTTTCAATTTTCAGGAATTTTCACAATTTTCAGGAATTTTTTCAATTTTCAGGAATTTTCACAATTTTCAGGAATTTTTACAATTTTCAGGAATTTTTGCAATTTTTGCAATTTTCAGGCATTTTTGCGATTTTTTCAATTTCCAGGCGTTTTTGCGATTTTTGCAATTTTCAAGCATTTTTGCAATTTTTGCAATTTTCAGGAATTTTTGCGATTTTTGCAATTTTCAGGAATTTTGCGATTTCTGCAATTTTCAGGAGTTTTTGCGATTTTCAGTAATTTTTGGGATTTTTGCAATTTTCAGGAATTTTTGAAATTTTCAGGCATTCTTGCGATTTTTGCAATTTTCAGGAATTTTCGCGATTTTTGCAATTTTCAGGAATTTTTGCAATTTTCAGGCATTTTTGCGATTTTCATGAATTTCTGCAATTTCTGCAATTTTCAGGCATTTTTGTGATTTTTTCAATTTTCAGGAATTTTTTCAATTTTCAGGAATTTTCACAATTTTCAGGAATTTTTGCAATTTTTGCAATTTTCAGGCATTTTTGCGATTTTTTCAATTTCCAGGCGTTTTTGCGATTTTTGCAATTTTCAAGCATTTTTGCAATTTTTGCAATTTTCAGGAATTTTTGCGATTTTTGCAATTTTCAGGAATTTTGCGATTTTTGCAATTTTCAGGAGTTTTTGCGATTTTCAGTAATTTTTGGGATTTTTGCAATTTTCAGGAATTTTGCGATTTTTGCAATTTTCAGGAACTTCCGCAATTTTCAGGAGTTTTTACGATTTTCGCAATTTTCAGGAATTTTTGCAATTTTCAGGAATTTTCGCGATTTTTGCAATTTTCAGGAATTTTCGCAATTTTCAGTCAT
>OU896709.1:1741275-1856988 GCA_918026855.4 Phaedon cochleariae | reverse complement strand
GAATTTTTGCGATTTTTTCAATTCTCAGGAATTTTTGAAAATTTTGCGATTTTCAGGAATTTTTGCGATTTTTGCAATTTTCAGGAATTTTTGCGATTTTTGCAATTTTCAGGCATTTTTGCGATTTTTGCAATTTTCAGGAATTTTTGCTATTTTCAGGAATTTTTGCAATTTTTGCAATTTTCAGGAATTTTTGCGATTTTTGCCATTTTTAAAATTTTCAGGAATTTTTGCGATTTTTGCGATCTTTGCAATTTTCAGGAATTTTTGCGATTTTTGCGATTTTTGCAATTTTCAGGAATTTTTGCAATTTTTGCAATTTTCAGGAATTTTTGCGATTCTTGCAATTTCCAGGAATTTTTGCGATTTTTGCAATTATCAGGAATTTTTGCAAATTTTGCAATTTTCAGGAATTTTTGCGATTTTTGCAATTTTCAGGAATTTTTGCAATTTTCAGGAATTTTTGCAATTTTCCCGAATTTTTGCTATTTTTGCCAAGTTGTGCAATTTTCAGGAATTTTTGCGATTTTTACAGTCTTCACAATTTTCAGGAACATTTGCGATTTTTGCAATTTTCCTGGGACAATCTTTATATGTTTTTTTTTCATTCTAGACAAGAAGCCAGAGACATCATAAGGAATGCTGTCAACGCTTCAGAAGAGGACGCTGTCATATTTTCTGGCCACGGCTGTACGAACGCACTAGAAAAACTAATTTCAGCTCTAGATTTGCGGGAATCCCCTATTATTTTTACCGGACCAACTGAGCATCATGACAACTTACACTTATGGCAAAAAACTGGAGCAAAGGTACACATTTTATGGATCGAATATCAATTATTGTGCAGTTGACGAACGAATTTGGAAGATTTCCGAAAAATGCTCTACCTAAATCAATCATCAATATTATTTAAAAGTTTTCGTTGAAAGACCCTGTATACATAAGTACATTGCTAAGTACTTACTACAATTTATTTCTCAATCGATTGAATATTGAAATGATAAAAAATGGCATGAATATACTGAACTCTAATAAAATCGACACTCTTTCCAAATTCCTATCTGCATTCGTGGTAATATTCTTTAGGTGTAAGAACTAATTGATTCAATGTTTGGATCAATTTATTTTTGGAATATGTTTTCGTCGCATCGTTGACATACCATACTTGTAATCTATTAACGTGTTTACTGATCTGTATTATCGAGTGGTAAGAATCTGCTAAGCATATTTGAATTTCAGCCAAAGAACCAAGTTTATATTTTCCATCGAGCAAATGTTCAATGCAATATCCCAGGTAGCACTGTGACGTCCGAATGACGTCCTAATTTGGGCACGAAACTGACCGATTGACGTCAAAAAAAGACGTCTTGAAGACCCACAAGAGACGTCAAGATGTCACAGCCATGAGACGTCATATTTATACGTAAGGGACCAAACTGAAAAAAATTCATGGTATTATTTTATAGGCTTATATACGGTATTATAGAAACAGTCATTGATGACTTGGTCCCTCCGGGTGTAATCCTGTTAAATCCTGGAATCATCATCAGTTTGCATCTCTATAATATGAGTCTGATATTAGCTATTCATATTTGTATCTGAAATTATTTGATAGGTACCTATTCCCCATACCTATATTTCAAACCTGTGAATATAATCAGTAAAACCACTATATAGATTACATTCTTAAGTTGATTTTTTATGTTTGAATCAATAATCATGGAAGTATGATTGGCATTTTCACTTTTGTACACTGGAAAGATAAAATTATTCACATTCCTTCGCAAACTGCTAATGAATGAAGGGGAATCAGATTTTATTTTAAATTCTGGAGAAAATGTCAGAAGACGTAAAGTTGACTGTTGGGACGACTTTTGAGCCTTCAGTTATATACGTCATTTTTAGGTCTCTTTGCAGTCTTAGACGTCATTGAACAATAATGACTTCAGAAAGGCGTCATTATGACGTCATTTCACTAACCTGTGCTACGTGGGTATTTCTTTTAATTTATCGTTTCTAATACTTCCTAGTTTTTTTTTATTTCTGTGAATATAACATTTTATGCATTTGTTTACTACGCTTTTTGCGTATTCCTAATGTACGAAATGTGGGCTATGGTATTCCACCAATTACCTAGTCGAAAACAATGGAAATTAAATTCAAGGATAATGGGACATAAATTTTAATGTAAAACGATATGTGCGTCCAATATACTCAACCAAATACATTTGCTTGTTCCTGATCGTTCGTTCAAACATGAAATATGAGCTATTCAAAGTCTAAAATCATATTTATGAGCAATCAGTAATATCAAAGTTTTGCATTTACCAAACAAAAAAATACTTCAGCGTTTGGCTCTTGTGCTTCCGAGGTGTTTGTCAAAGCTCCTTTTACCATTCAGACGTCTGACGTAATGATAATACGCTTACTAGTCATGGGTCGTACAATGTTTTTTTACTCAAGTTTGGCTAATGATCTATTCAGTCATGTGCTAACTTGGCGGCTTCGAAAAATATATGTATCTTTTGCGGGGATAATATTTGACAAAACATGTCTGCATTGTTTTCTATACTTTTTCCTCCTGCAGGCTCACTCTGGTTTGACCGATCCTTCTATAATTATCATCTAGCTAATGTCCGAAAGTTAGAAAACATCCAATTCCTAACCTTCTTCCCATAGATCTGAATGATACTCTTTTATTCCACCTATGCGAAAGTCGCGTCTGCAGGCTCGCTCTGGTTTGATCTATATCACCTACCTCACGCATTATCATCTGTGCTTTCTAAATGATGCGCATAGGATAGACCAAAGAAGGCTTGCTGGACCTCGCCGACCTGGAGAACCAGCTGAGGTTCCACCAGAACTGCGGCAGATAGCTCATCGGGTGCTTCTCGATAGCCTCCTGATGTATACTCTCTCTGGTTTTATTCACGTTCCATCACTTACCTCACGTTAATCAGGCATTATTTCCTCTCCAGATACGATTCGATACAATTTTTTAAACCGTATCTCCTCCTCTTTCTGAGATGTTATAGAAGAAACCAAAGAAGGCTCATTAGACTTGGTAGACCTGGATGATACCTACTGCTTCATTTTTCCTAGGTGACTTGTCCATGGAATTTGTTTCTGAAGACTCGTTCTGTTTTGATCCCGCTTTTCAGCTGTGTCTCCTTGTGGTTTTCAGACAATGGGCCTTGGTGAGGGGCCTTGGTGAGACTACAGAAGGCATATAGGACCTTGATGACCTAAATGATACTGCTTTATTTCACCTAGGTGATATATGGAAGTCGCTTCTGCACACTCGCATTCTATAATTTTTCTCACGTATTATTACCTTTGATATCCAGATGATGCGCATAGGAGAGACCAAAGAAGGCTTGCTAGACCTCGTTGTCCTGGAGAATCAGCTGAGGTTCCACCAAAACTACGGCAGACAACTCATAGGGTGCTTTTTGATAGCATCCTAATGCAGACTGGTTCTGGTTTGATTCACGTTCTATCTCCTACCTCACCAAGCATCATTTCCTCTCCAGATACTGGCTGTTTCTCTTCTTTTTGAGATGATTTAAAAGAAACCAAAGGAGGCTCATTTGACCTGGTAGACCTAGATGATAATGCTTTCTTTTACCTAAATGACTCATGGAATCTGTTTCTGCAGACTCGCTCTGTTTTGATCAACGTTCTCAGAGTAATGAGGCGTTATTCCCTTCTCAGGTATGATTCGATCCCACTTTTCAACTGTGTCTCCTCCTGCTTTTCCGACAATGCGCCTAGGAGAGACTAGAGAAGGCATGATGGACCTCGATGACCTGAATGATACTGCTTTATTTCACCTAGGTGATATACGAAAGTCGCTTCTGCACACTCGGTATTCTCCTAATGCAGACTCGCTAGTTTACGTTCTATCACCTATCTCACATTAACCAGGCATTATTTCCTCTCCAGATACGATTCGATACTCTTTTTGAAGCTGTTTCTCCTCTTTTTGATGATTCAGAAGGAACCAAAGGAGGCTCATTTGGCGTGGTAGACCTGGATGATGAGAGAAGGCTTGCTTGACCTTGTTGACCTGGAGAATCAGCTGAAGTTCCACCAGAACTACGGCAGAAAGACTCGCTCTGGTTTGATTCCCGTTCTATCACCTACCTCACATTAACCAGGAATTATTTCCTCTCCGGATACGATTCGATACTATCTTTGAAGCTGTTCGTCTCCTCTCTTTGTGATGATTCAAAAGAAACCAAAGAAGGCCCATTTGACCTGGTGGACCTGGATGATACTGCTTTCTTTCTTTCTTTCTGCAGACTCGCTCTGTTTTGATCCACGTTCTCACAGTAATAAGACGTTATTCCCTTTTCAGGTATGATTCGACTCCATTTTTGAACTCTGTCTCCTCCTGTTCTTCAGACATTGCGCATAAAAGATACTAGAGAAGACATGTTGGACCTCGATGACCTGAATGAGACTGCAAGTTCGCTCAGGTTTGATCTACATTATATCACCTACTTCTGCTTTCCAGATGATGCGCATAGGAGAGACCAAAGAAGGCTTGCTGGACCTTGTTGACCTGGAGAACCAGCTGAGGTTCCACCAGAACTGCGGCAGACAGCTCATTGGCTGTTTTTCAATAGCTTCCGGTGTGACGGGCATCTTGATTGACGACGTTGCTTGCACGGTGCTCCTGCGCCGGTACGGAGCGTTGGCCTTCTGGGACTACAATGCGGGCGCGCCCAGCGTGCCCATCGATGTCAATCCCACAGTGGCGGGCGTGGAGGAGGGGGCGGCCTTCAAAGACGCCGTTTATTTTTCGGGGCACAAATTTATCGGCGGAGTGCAGACGCCAGGTATGTGGGCGAGATTTTTTTTTGGTACAGGGTGGGCCATATTGGACATTTGCAAAGGAAAGTCCTCGAAATGAATAGAAGAAAACTGATGTAGGTGCCGAAGGGTCAATTCTCATTGAAAAACGCATATCGATATATATCTGTTTCAGAGTTATAAGGTGCTTTTCGAAAATTTGATATTTGTAAAGGGGTTATAAATAATTTTCGTAACAAAAGTTCTCTGTCCTCATGAAAACATTTCCGAAACAATGAGTTTGTGTTGGTAATTGATCCACAGGCACTGAAGTCAGTCTTTCTCATTATATCTTAATCTTGTATTTTAAGAAAAAGTTCTATTCTCAAACTAGATTTACTATGACTAATGTCAGGGCCTAAACATAAATTATCATGACAGATACCATGATTTAAAAATGTTGATTCAAAGTAAAGAACTTTTGTTGAAAAAATTAGTTTCAGCAACTTTCCAAAAATACACCTTGTAATTCTGAAATGTCGATATATATGCGGTTTTCTCTATCAAGTCTGTCATGAGGAAATAGACTATCGAAAAAATACCATCTGGAAAATTTGAATTTATTGGAATAATAGTTCTCGAGACATTGTTTTTCCTCTGTTTGACAAAAACAGAACAAGAATTAATACTTCGATGCCGAATAATTATAACATCGAAAACTCTCATAGCGCTCGCTTTGAGAAATTCAATTTCAGAATAATAATTGAAAAAATCCAACTTTGTACAGGGGCAGCGTTAGGGAATGATTGTTGCAATTTTTTGCGATATTCTCATATGAATTGTATCAAAATGTGAACTAAATCCAAGAAACCTCGCATTGTCGTTAAAAATAGTAAAATGTCAAACGTCTAATATAATGTTCATTGTTCAGTTTAATGTTTTTGATTGAAATTATTATTTTGTTTCAGGTATATTGATTGCTAAGAAATCCATATTCAGACGGGTAAATAATTCAGGACCAGATGGATTTTTTGCTTCCAGTGAAAATGAAAAGGTAATCATCATCTTGATCAGGCACACCATAAAATTGGAATACCAAATCAGCCTATCAATAAAATCGAATATATATATAGGTGTCTATTGTTTATTTGTATATTCAATGACTATTACTTATTCTCAATCATAAAGCAATCTGGTTTCAAGAACATTTTTCTTGATTATATTAGTTATGATTATGATCAATAGAAATGAATATATATAATCATTCAGAATTCTATCTATACAATGTCAATGACAACAAGTTATTCAATTTCTTTATCGTTGATTGATAATCAGCCCTGAATATTAAACATTAGTGAAAAACGATATATTTGAGAAATTAAAGTATAATAAGTATACAGGCTGATTCACGGTGGATGGCACATTAGATTAGACGTTTCTGGAGAACGCAACTCAGGATTATTCTGCAAAGTTGGTACCTCGAATAATTAGTTGTGTTCTATCGACCTAAAATATCCTCAGTGTTGCGACGTTGCCGCTCATTTTGAAAAGTAGCAACAACTTTGATTTTTTAAAAGGGACACCCTGTATATTATTCCATTTTCAAATTTTTCCTGAACAGCTGATTCTATTGACCTATAACACTCTGGTTCTAGCAGTAATAAATACAGTTACCAAATGTGATAGATCGATGATCAGCTATCCAGGGAGAATCTGAAAACGGAATGATATGCAGGGTGTCCCTTTGAAAAATCAAAGTTGTTGCTACTTTTTAATATAAGCGGCAATGTCGCAGCGCTGAGAATATTTCAGGTCGATAGAGCAAAACTAATCATCCCAAGAACCAAATTTTCAAAACAATTCTACGTTGCGTTCTCCGGAAACGTCTAATTTACTATTCACCATGAATAAGCATGTATACATACACAATATAGGTACTATACTCGAAAATTTTTCTAAATTGGGGTCCGAAGATCTGAATTACAAATAAGAATGTATTCAATTTTCATCGAGATGATTTTTAGCTATATTTCATCCTTCATTATTTGATGAGGTTGCACGAATTAATATATCTATTAAATCAATATTCAAAAATTAAAAAACCGATTTCGAATCAAAATGGTTCCAACCCTGATCCCTGATTTTTTCTGTTATAGAGCTTTGATATGCAAGAAGAGGGGAGCTGTGCAGCTGTGGTGGAATCCATCAGAGCTGGCCTTGTGATGCAGCTGAAAGAAACAGTTGCCGTCAACAACATAATACAAAGGCAGGAAAAAATCAACAAGTGAGTAGGTAGCAGCGATTGAAACAATGTTTAGACCCATTCGTCCATTGAAAGAAATCGTTAATGACGTCATACATATTGAAAACAAACAGAAATATCGTTTTGTTTTTGATGAACTCTTATTTGGAAACATCGTCCAGCCACACAAATCGACTAATAAGTATACAGGGTGTTACAAAATCTCCATAGGAATCTGGAATCGTGAAATATATAGGAAGTTTGTTCTTGGGAGCAAATGAATTGGAGTTCGAGAAGATCGTTAAATTCCTTTCGAAAAAATTGTTCGTCTGATTTCGAGAAAAATAAACCAATTTTCGAAAAATCATTCTCATTGACAACTTTTACAAAAACGGTCCTATCGAACTTTGAAATCCGACGTTACGTCTCAAGGCCTCCATCATCAAGTCACCTTGTTCCAATAATGACAAAAGATTTTCCTTTTCATTTTTCAAGGTATCACTTTGAGACAATGTCAAAAAAGTTGCTAAAATCATCATGAAAATCCAATAGGTTTATTGGAATCGCTCTCTATCTCTCTCTTGAGCTTAGGTACATAATTTTGGTTTTGGAAGACAATGAGTTTTCAAATAAGAGGACGTAATAGGTATGTATATTTGTCACTAAAACAACACCATATACAGTGTCATTCATAAAGTCAGCATCATATGGGAAACACTTTTATTAATGATTTATTTTGAAATTCGAGTTGGACGTCAAGTTTTGCTTCAAAAAACTTGGAAAATGGCCTACTCAATCGGGGTCACGTGACTTTCGCTACATGTAAAAAGTTACATTTTTTCAAATTAATCGCTGAAAGTAGGCTTATTTGTTCGAATATCGAAAAAGTTTACTTGTAAAAGTTGTTTCTATTTCAATTTTACATATGTGACTCGGATTTTATCTTTCTATTACATTTTTTAGATTTCGATATTTTTTGAAAATTTTCGAAATTTCTGTAATAATATTAGAAAAATTGTAAATTCGATAAAACTACTTCATACCAGTAGCTCCATTATGCTACTAACTTTCAATCACTAATTATCACTAATTATCGACAAAAATATGATTTTCTGCAGAAAATGATAATCTCCGCATCAAAATTCTGTTATGTTTGATGCAAACATAACATCAAAATGATGTTATGTTTGAGTCAAGCATTTAGAAACAAAATTCATTTGAATTTTTTTTTTCAGTTCTGAAAAGATCAGTTTAAATGAATTTCGTTTCTAAATGCTTGACGATATATCAACTTTGCATCAAACATAACAGAATTTGGAAGCGGGTATTATCATTTTCTGAAGAAAATCATATTTCTGTCCATAATCAGTGATAATAAGTAATTGAAAGTAAGAATCAGGAAAAAGCTACTGGTATGAAGTAGTTTCGTGGAATTAACAATTCTTTAAATATTACAGAAATTTTGAAAAATTAAAAAAAAATGAAAATCGTAAAGTTGCAATAGAAGGATCAAATTCGAGAAACATGTGTAAAATTGAAATAGAAACAACTTTTTCAAGTAAACTTTTTCGATATTCGAACAAATAAGCCTACTTTCAGTGATCAATTTGAAAAAATGTCACTTTTGACATGTTACGAAAGTCACGTGACCCCGATTGAGTAGGCCATTTTTTATCTTTTTTGAAGCAAAACTCAACGTCCAACTCGAATTCCAAAATAAGACATTAATAAAAGTTTTTCCCATATGATGCCGACTTTATGAATGACACTGTACATACATAGAAGGGAAACATGAGAAATTCTGATTTTCGCAAATCTCGCGAAATTTTCGGACTTTCTACCTATACAGGGTGAGTCGTGACTGACCAGCCATAGCCATAGCCTATATTGAGCACAATGTTGCCAAATTTTCACATATAGAAGCAGATTTCAATTAGAAATTATTTATGTTCATATTTAAAAGGTATCTTCCTGAAAAGCAAGTCCGGTCCTGGATTTTTTTCCGAGTAGATCCTCGCCCCACAATAACTCTTAAGATACACCGATACGTAAGAAATGGATTTAAATGAATTTAAAATAAGTCCTAATATCATTATACCAAATATACTTCCTTATTCTAACATACAATCACTTAAAAAATTTGAATTCGCACTATTAATAACTGCGATATCAGCGTGTATTCATGAAAAGCGGGACACACTGTTTATTTTTTCACATATGTATCAATTCTATGGCTGGTTAGTCATGACTCACCCTGTATATAAGTACCTACTGCCTAATTTTTTTCGGTCTCTCTGTATCTCTGTGTCCCACATTCTCTGAAGTGAGGTATAAACAATACATCATATTATTATTACTGTTATTACTATTTATATTCTATTACCATTAATGCTATGAACATTTTGTTTTATCGTACCTACCTAATTATTATCATGAAACGTCTTGGCCACGACACAGGCCACGATGAGTGCAACTTCTCGCATCCTTCGAATCCACCGCAAGATGAATCTTCTATTTTTGTTATTTGGTTTAGACAATGGATATGGAAAACAAATCGGTCAAACCAAAGTGGTGCAAAACTGGTCGGAGACATGCCTATAAATAGCTCGGGCAATTCGAATGGAATTTTTCGAGTAAAATATCATTGCGAATACAACACATATGTATCCGATTATATTTTATTATCGTTAATAACACTCCATGAATTTCGAATTCCGAATTGATAGTTTTTTTAATGCCCATCAAGGTATGGCAAGGATATGTTCGGCACATGTGCAATTATTCAAGAATTGAAGTGCATAGGTCCATGACACGATTATGTCGCTATAAAGACATTAAAATTTATCGTGATATTTATCAATTCGCTTTCTTCCCACAACCTGTGAAGTCAGGCCAGGACAGAAATATCGCTTTAACATTGACATAAATGACGCTGAAAAAGAAATGCAGTCGCCGTTTGCTTGTTCTTTTTCATGACTATAATGCATTGTATCACTTCCTGTATTTTCAATGCTGAATTCATTCTTCCACCCACACAGTCTCTGTTCTCTTATGAAAATGAAAAATAACAGAATCTTTTGTGGAAAACTGGCAATACTCGAAAATGTGTTTTCGTCGATAGAATGACATTTAATTCTCATGAAGATCAATATTGTTATCATCCTTATCACTTTCGGAAATCATTACAAATCAATCAAACTTTGTTACTTTTGGAAGCCTATATTTTGAGAAATACAGAAGATAGATATATTTACTACTGGGGAATTTTCGGAAAGCTCTTCAGAAGGTCAATCCAATCGTGAGGAAATATAGGGCGTTCAATTAAAAATGCATACACTATTTGCTGCTTGCTGTATATTATTTCAGATAGTGGAAATGTATCTGATAGAAAAAAAATTCTTTCCTTCTATCAAAATCAAAAGAATCATAAGGGGTGGTACATTCCACAAAAATCACATCATCTCTTACAAGGTACTGCCGAGGGTACTGCAGAAGAATTTTTCTTGGGCAAAGAATTCCGAAGGTTTGCCGTTCTATATAGTCCAATAAATGAAGGAGGAAAAGAAGGCAAAGTTAACGTTAATTACGCACTATTTTCATCTTCCGGTTGGAAGTAGCTTTTGGTACCTCATTAAACATGAGACAAAGTTTGGCTGGAAAACGCGTGCGATGGCGGAGAAAATGGCCCCAAAAGACCAGGAAAATAGGTTTTCAGCCAATATCTCCTAAAATATGGCAGTTAGAGATTTTCGGTTCAGATAAAAATTGAAGTTCAGTTAATTTTCTACAAAAATGGTCCTCATAATTTTTTTCGCAACATCATTATTTTCTGCAAAAAAATCGGGTTGAAAAACTGGAAATTTTGAGACGTGTGAAATATGCAAGTTTTGTAGAAAATTAACTGAACTTCAATTTTTATCTGAACCGAAAATCTCTAACTGCCATATTTTAGGAGATATTGGCTGAAAACCTATTTTTCTGGTCTTTTGGGGCCATTTTCTCCGCCATCGCACGCGTTTTCCAGTCAAACTTTGTCTCATGTTTAATGAGGTACCAAATGCTACTTCCAACCGGAAGATGAAAATAGTGCGTAATTAATGTTAACTTTTTCCCTTTATTTATTGGACTAATAGGCAAACACGTTCTGATAAAGATTTATTCCACATATTTCGAGGTTGAGGACGAAGGGATGTGCTGACTGGGCTTGTCGAGTTCGTCTGACTGGTATTGTTAGTCTAATGATGGAATGATAGCAGAGATTTCTGAAGATCTGACATGAATTTTCCATGAAAAAGTGTTGCTGATGAAAATACTAGGATTCTATCAAAATTCATTCAGGAAATATTCTGGTACAAAAAAATTATTTCGATTATTCCACTCATTTCGAAATATAGGAAAAATTATTTCGATTATTCCACTCATTTCGAAATATACGTTTCTGACTGGTTGAAATACCTGTGTTGATAATCGGAAACATTATGTTTTCGATTTTGTATCTCGGCAGTCGATTGGTTATACTGGATACTTATAATAATATACTGTATTTTCGATTTTGTATTTTGCTTCCTCATTGGCTTGGTAGTTTGATCAAATATAAAACAAGAGATTACCTACCAGCATCATGCTGTCATGGATGTCATAATATTTCCAAATTCAGGAACAACACAAAATAGTGATAGGCACTCACTTTTAATTTGTACCGCAGAATATTATACAGGTTGTCCCGTGACTCTATGCCCGTAGCTCAAGGGCATATTCCTTGAATAATTTCAAGTCGAAAGTGCCTTATAAACTTTTGTCAAGAACTTTAAGTATAGTCGAGGAATATATAAAGTAATATAATATTCAAACAATTGGGAATGTTTTCATAACTTACCCAAATTCAATTGACGTTTTCCTTCAAAATATCTCCCCACATCACAATTCAATTGCTCTTCTAATTATTGAAGACGTTCTCTGAAGAGTAGGTATCTGGATAGTCTTGTATTCATGGATTATTTAATTGCTCATAACCCCTCAACTATTTAGTTTTAGACAATAGTGTACAAGGTACTTTTGGCTTAAAATTGTTCGAGGAATATGCTCATAAGCTATGGGCATCGAGTAACGGGACATCCTGTATAGAATTTTGTAGTATCGGCATTTCGAACACTCAAAATCTACCTCATGAGTGAATTGCTAACCTATCCATAACATCATTTCAAATCTGACGATCCTTGGATCATTCAAAAGTTGATTTTGAAATGAGCTGCTGTCAGTGGTGACGCCCTAAATTCTTTGATAATCATCAATATATCCACATGTTGTATTACAAACGATAATTTTACTCCCTTTTTTTTCAGACAAATGTTACAACACATTAGGACTATCCCAGAACTAATACTTCTCGGCAACAACTCTCCTAACCTCAAACGCATCTCCATATTCTCGTTCATGGTGCGACATCCACGGGGCACTTTCCTCCACCACAACTTCGTCTGCGCCGTTCTGAACGACGTTTTCGGAATACAAGCCAGGGCCGGGTGTCCGTGCTCGGGCGCCTACGCCCAGGATCTGCTCGGGATCGATCAAAGTCTCGCCGATCAGTACGAAAATATCATCTTGGAGGACAGGTGAGTCACAAAATCCTGAAAATCCGACAGTTCCTGCCGTTATCACCGTTTCTTTAAGCCACGCCCCCATTTGGCATGGGCGGGACTCATGCATACGACACGCCTCCTTTTGGAACTGGGTGGGGCTTACTCGCACGCCACGCCTCTTTTCTGATGAGCAAATACAAAGGAGTCTCACCAAAACATGTTTCATAGGCGAACATTTCATTCATAATGAACCTATTCGACCTCGCGATGGATTTCAATCGAGAAAAACCACATACGAAAAGAGTTAATCTATTTTCAAAATACATTATACTCAACAATATGATATATTCGGATGCCGAATTCACTTGTATGAATTTGAAAATGGTACCCCCCAGATGCCCTATTCCTGCTTTTATCACTGTTTCTGACGGCAACGCTGGAATGGGTGCGGCTCATGCATACGACACGCCTCCTTCTAGAATGGGTGGGGCTTATTCGCAAGCCATGCCTCCTTTTCGAGGAGCAAATACCACACTACAACATATTTCGAAGTACTCTGAAAATGCGAACATCAACAAAATTATTCTTAAAACACTACAGGATGATTATCGAGAGAGTATCTCAATTTACACTGATGCATCTAAAATGGAAGAAGGTGTGGGATGTGCCTATTTCATTCCTAACAGTAATACTCAAGGCCAATATAAATTACCTAATGATTTCTCGATTTATTCTGCCGAAGCATATGGAATCCTTATGGCCCTTACCCATATCCCTATGAATGAAAATAACGTCTTGATTATGTCTGATTCACTTGCAGTACTCACATCGATACGAAATATATATAAGCCCACAACCCCCCTCAACCCATTTTTGATCAAAACCAAAACAGTCTTGCACGACCTGAAGATGTCTGGAAGGAATATCACCTTCATTTGGGTGAAAGCACATATAGGAATAGAATTCAACGAAAAAGTCGATATTCTAGCAAAAGATGCCATAAACTTGTCCACATCAGCAACAAACCAAATCGGCCTCGACGATCTCATTTGGAAATTCAAAAGAATAAACGCAGAGAAGATGTCAGATAGATGGCGCCAGTACTGTATGAATAATCCGACAAGATATACTAAAATTCACCCAGACATTCCCCCGAAGTTCTGGCATTCTGACTTCAATCTCTCCAGAAGATGTATAACTGTCTACAATAGACTCAAATTTGGGCATGGATGCTACCCTGCCTTTCTAGCCAGAATAGGGATAACCAACTCGGACTTATGCGAGCTTTGCAATGTGAAGGGTGATCTTGATCACATATTTTTCAGCTGCAGAATCACAAGACAAGAAAGCCAAGAGCTCTATTCTGATCTTTTGAATATGAAAACTCCCACTCCCATCAATTTGCTTAACCTCTTAGCCCTTAATGATAAGAAAATAACTCAAAGTATCATAAAATTCATACAGAAAACGGGATTGAAGATTTGAATGGAAGTAGTTTAGCTTCGTTCCTCTGTGTTCTACCTTATGTGTTATATACCCTCTTTCAGCGGTCTAGTGTTGTGTGTCTCATAAATGAAATGCCATGATAGACCCCTTGGCGAGAAGAAACCTTGTGATCCTTTGTTCTTCCTGGTTCCTGGTGTTTTCTTCTATTAAAGTTCCAATTTTGCTGGTAGGCTTTAGGATCAATATGAAATAACAAAACTGTGACTGGCTGTATGGATCATGTCCGAATGCCAAAAAAAAAAACATATTTCGGAGGCGAACATTTAATTCAGCATCTATTCGACCTTGCGATGTATTTCAATCGAGAAAAACCACATACGATAAGAGTCCATCTATTTTCAAAATACAAATATTTGACATTATACTCGAAAATATGATATATTCGGATGCCAAATTCACTTGCATGAATTTGGAAATTGCACCCCAGTTTCTGTCGTTATCACTATAGGGCACATCCCATTTAAGATGGGAGGAGCTTATTGATACACCACCCTTTTTTTGTGCTGATTAAATACAAGTTTCAGGCCAGTTTTGTCCACATCGATTCGACCATACGATGCATTTCAATCGATGAAAACTACATACGAAAGGAGTCCATCTATTTCAAAATACAAATATTGACATTTCACTCGAATTTATTACAAATTCATGTATGAAATTCACTTGCATGAGTTTGAAAAGTGGCCTAGTTCCTTCCGTTATCACTATTTCTGAAGACCACGACCACAATTGGGATGGGTGGAGCTTATTTATACGCTACGCCTCCTTTATGATAAGCACACATACCAAGAAGTCTCATCTTCCACGTATTACAAGATATTTCGTAGGCGAAAGAACCTACGAGAAATGTCCATCTATTTCAAAATAAAAATATTGACATTTCACTCAAAAATATTACATATTCGTATACGAAATTCACTCTTATGAAATTGAAAATAGCACCCCAGTTCCTGCCTTTATACTTTCTGTAAGCCACGCTTATATTTGGGATTGGTGGAGCATATTGATACGTCACGCCTCCTTTGTGATAAGCAAATACCGAAAAATCTTATCTTGTAATGTATCACAAGAGTTATCCACAATTCATCTAAGCTACGCTTTGAGAATTCTAGGAATGTCCATATTCACATGCCACGCCTTTTTTGTGATGAGTTCATATGACGAGGGATTTCACTTTTGCAGCCTCAAGAATTTTAGAAATACTAAATTGAATTTCAACACACACTCCAGCACCCAGATCTGTGTAGTTTATTCCTATGCTATTCAACTCCTTTGTGGTGAGAATGTATAGCGATTGTTACTCACATCTCATATATCTGAGGTATCTGGTATCTTTTCAATTTCAGCGCTCTTAAAAATTGCTGTAAGCCACGCCCTGTTTCTTGTAGGCGGAGATTATTTATATACCACGCCTCTTCGCTATACGCAGATCTGAAGAGCGAACTTATCCCTCTTACTTTTCTTTCATGGGTAGATTTTTGAGAACCTTGAAATAACTCTCATATTTCACGCCCAATTTGCATGGCCACCCTTGTGAGGAAGTAGTTGGGATGGCAAAACTGGCCCCTTGCCTACTTCTTATTCGTCACTATAATGCGGATTCATTATTCATACGTCACACCCATTTTGGATGGGCAGGACTTATAGAAAAAAGGTGGGGAAGGCAGAATCGTCTCTAAATTATTGAGAAATATATCGATACGAAATTACCTACTTATCTATAAACTATTAATCAACAAGGGTGTCCCACAGGGATCTGTTTTAGGACCTATACTATATTTACTTTATGTTCAAAATATCAGTGAAATTGGTCTCACGAGTAAATATACCATGTATGCAGATGATACAGTACTTTCATATGAAAGCAAGAATCCTTCAAATTTAGAAAATATTATGAATGAAGACTTGAAAATATTTGAAAAATGGCTCCACTCTAACCTTTTATCGATAAATACTAAAAAAACAGAATGATTTTTCACCAAAAAAATAAACAAAAAATCTACCTCAACCCATATACGTATTAATAAACAATACGAATCATAACGGTTGCCAGGATGAAGCCAAAAATATGAAACAAATGAATATCCATAAGGATTTGGTGGCATGATACGCATGCGCCATGCGCTATTATAGTAGTCATCAAAGACATGCGTTTCGGTGGACAATGACGTTTACTAGCCTTTCAATCAAAGCAGTATGTGTCTGATCGTTTCAAAACTTTTCCTTACGGATAGTCATTTGTCTTCAAAAATCGGCTTCATGTTTCGCTATGGAAACAGATAGAGATTATCCGTATTGATTATTAATACGTATATGCCTCAACCTTAAAATGAAAAATGAACTCTTAAAACAAACTGACCAGATAAAATATCTTGGAATTTGGTTTGATGACAGGTTGAAGTGGGACAAACATATTGATGTTCTGACAAAAAAAATATCTCCAATTATTGGTGCATTGAGAAGATGTCCCAAACTTGATATTAAAATTTCAAACATGATTCTCTACTCTCATATACTGAGTCGTATCAACTATCTAATAAATGTTTGGGGAACTTGTTCAAAGAACAATTTCAATAAAATATCAACATTATATAGAAAATCGTTAAAAGTATTGTATCGACTCCCATTTGATACACCAACCAATCAATTGTTTGAAATAACAAATACGTATTCTTTAGATGAAATATATAGAATTGAAACTCTCAAAATATCATATAATATCATAAATAAAAAATTGAAGTCGAATTTTATGTTGATACGGAATTCTGAAATTCTGAAAAGATTCACTCATTCAGTCTTAACTGAATTCAATAAACTACCTGACAATATAAAAAATTGCAGAAACATAGGTTCATTCGAAAATGAAGTGAAAAAATTGATTATTTCTGAGCGAACTGGATAAAATTGAACATGCCATTTTTTTTACAAATATTATTCTTTGTTTGTCAATTTACAGTTGTTACAGTAAATAAATAAATAAATTATCTATACTCTACTATACCCACATAAAAATATGGGAAAATAATTCCAAAGCTGATTTTATGATGCTGAATTTCCATCTTACTATAAGTGCTATACTTTTATCATTCATAGGGCACTAAAATATTTCTTTCAGACGTCTAAGCAGCCTCAACCTAGGGGTAGAAAACTCCACCCTGGAACTCCTGCGGCCGGGCTTCACCCGAATAAGCCTCCCCTACTTCATCAACGACGCCGAGCTCGCCTTCATCATGGAGGCCGTCAAAATGGTGGCCACCGAGGGCTGGAAACTCCTGCCCCAGTACGTTGTCGACCTCGAGACCGGTGAGTGGCGCCACCACACCAACGCCCTCTCCAAGGACAGGAAATGGCTGTCCTCCATCCGATACGTCGAAGGCAAGATGACGATGAACGAGCGGAGGATATCCGGCCCGGGGCTCTTTCCCCAGAGCCACTCAGAGTGCCTGCAGACGGCCAGGAATTTGTTCAACAGGGCCAGGAAGACAGCAAACAGGAGCCCGTACCAAGACCAAGGGATCGTTTTTGATTCCAGAGGCGATAAGTTGCGGTGGTTCATGCTGCAGCACGAGGCGCAGAGCTTGTTGACTAGCAACGCGCAGAATGTGAAGCAGAAGGTTCCTTTCGATCCGGTGAACAATTTTTGCTCGAGGCGACCGCATAGGGACAGCGATCGGGGGGCGCCTCCCAACCCTTGCGGGTCTCCCAGGCACTACAGCTTGCCTTCTATCGATGACCCGCACATATTGACTTGTTCTTCGCCGGTGCCTTACTTTCTTCAGGACGTCAACGGGCTGTACTACCCGCAGATCACGCAGCCGCAGGTAAGAGGGGTGAAATATATCGGGGTATCGGTCGGACTATAATTTTCATCGAATATGTTCAAAACTAAACTACTCAACACTAATTTCGTCGCACACCAAAATGTCGCCCCTGTTATAATGTGAATAACTTTTTTCAGATTAGAACAATTTGAATTTGGTTCACACTGTTCGATAGCCCAGTCCTCCAGCTATAATCTCGTACTTCATTGAAACATAAGGGTATTCTCATAAAGTCTCTACATGGTGTTTTCCGACACTGTGCGAAATTTCGGAATATTCAAAAGGCTCTCAAATGGTGAAAACATTTTTTTTTCTCAACTTCGACAACAGAGGTATGAAGATGATCTCATTACCTCGAGATATTTCGCGAATCAACTTCCTATCTCTCTTATTTAAAGAGTGATCTCAAAAAACCAACTTTTTGGTTTTGCAGCCATAACTTTTTTCCACGTCAACCGATTTTGGAAATCTTAGGCTCATTTTGAAGATAAAACTTCAGATGAAGAGATCTGAATATCAGAATGGACTCAAGATGGCTATCAAAGATCTAGAGTTTTCTTGAAAGTGACCCAAATCTGGAACGCCCTTCAAATCTTGGTTGGGAGGAGAATTGAATGAAAATCAACTTGTTCTCGGAAAAACAATTCATTCTGGATGCGTCCATATTTTCCTCGCTCTCAGTAGTCAAGAATTGTGCGTGAGAAAACACAATTGAAACATGTTCTTGCAAAAACATTAGATCATTTCTCCTTTGTAATGCATGGCCCGCCGTAACCAACGTTACAAGAATCACAATGAGTGACTGACAAACCCGATCAGCTGAGGCTCATCATAAATGGTGTACCAACAAGAGCAACGGATTTTGATTTTTTCAATAAAGTGATTTTTTTAACAGTTGTCATGTACATAACATGCGATTCAAGAATATGGAGAAGTATTCAAGCAAACAACGTTTATTTATTGTAAAAACGCATTTCAAAAATGGTGAAAGTTTCACGGAAACAGTTTGCCAATTACGTAAAGTTTTCAGTCGCAATAATGCGCCGAACGAATCGACAGTACTAACCAAACAATTCGTGTCGGAGATAAGCACTTTGAATGGATCGGACTGTCGTGTTTAGCAGATCCGCGATTTGGAGGGAAGATAACCCTTGTTCCCTCATTTGTGGAATCAGTTCCAACTGGTCGGGCGTTAGATGCGGCATCGAAACTATCAAAATCTGTTTATGATTCGAAAACGACGTCTAACCTGACTTGTCAGTCACTTACTGTGATTCTTGTAACATTGGTTACGGGCCATGCATTACAGAGGAGGAATGGTCTGATGTTTTTGCAAGAACATGTTTCAATTGTGTTTTCTCACGCGCACATTCTTGAGTACTGAGAGCAAGGAAAATATGGACGCATCCAGAATTAATTGTTTTTACGAGAACAAGTTGATTTTCATTCAATTCTCCTCCCAACCGAGATTCGGAGGGCGTTCCAGATTTGGGTCACTTTCAAGTAAACTCTAGATCTTTGATAGCCATCTCAAGTCAATTCTGATATTCAGATCTCTCCATCTGAAGTTTTATATTCAAAATGAGCCTAAGATTTCCAAAATCGGTTGACGTGGAAAAAAGTTATGGCTGCAAAACCAAAAAGTTGATTTTTTGAGATCACTCTGTAAATAAGAGAGATAGGAAGTTGATTCGCGAAATATCTCGAGGTAATGAGATCATCTTCATGCCTCTGTTGTCAAAGTTGAGAAAAACATTTTTTTCACCATTTGAGAGCCTTTTGAATATTCCGAAATTTTGCACAGTGTCGGAAAACACTATGTAGAGATTTTATGTGAATACCCTCATGTTTCAATGAAGTACGAGATTATAGCTGGAGGACTGGGCTATCAAACAGTGTGAACCAAATTCAAATTGTTCTAAACTGAAAAAAGTTATTCACATTATAACAAGGGCGACATTTTGTTGTGCGACGAAATTAGTGTTGAGTAGTTTACTTTGTCATATATACAGTGTCATTCATAAAGTTGGCATAATATGGGAAAAACTTATATTAATGACTTATTTTGAAATTCGAGTTGGACGTTAAGTATTGCTTCAAACAAGATGAAACATGGCCTACTCAATCGGAGTCACGTGACTTTCGCTACATGTCAAAAGTGACATTTTTTCAAATTAATCGCTGATGAAAGTAGGCTTATATGTTCGAATATCGAAGAAGTTCCCTTGAAAAAGTTGTTTCTATTTAAATTTTACGTATGTGACTCGGATTTTATCTTTCAATTAAATTTTTTAGATTTCGATATTTTTTAAAAATTTTCGAAATCTCTGTAATATTAAAAAAATTGTAAATTCGATAAAACTACTTGATACCAGTAGCTTCATCATACTACTTACTTTCAATTACTAATTATCAGTAATTATCGACAAAAAATCCTGTTATGTTTGATGCAAACATAACATCAAAATTCTGTTTTTTTTTTTGAGTCAAGCATTAAGAGACGAAATTCATTCAAATTTATTTTTCCAGTACTGAAAAGATCAGTTAAAATGAATTTCGTTTCTAAATGCTTGACGATATATCAACTTTGCATCAAACATAACAGAATTTGGAAGCGATGATCATCATTTTCTGAAGAAAATCATATTTCTGTCCATAATCAGTGATAATAAGTCATTGAAAGTAACTAGCATGAAAAAGCTACTGGTCTGAAATAGTTTCGTGGAATTAACAATTCTTCAAATATTACAGAAATTTCTAAACATTTAAAAAAAATCAAAATCTGAAAGTTGGAATAGAAAGATCAAATTCGAGAAGCATGTGTAAAATTGAAAGAGAAACAACTTTTTCAAGTAAACTTTTTCGATATTCGAACAAATAAGCCTACTTTCAGCGATTAATTTGAAAAAATGTCACTTTTGACATGTAGCGAAAGTCACGTGACCCCGATTGAGTAGGCCGTTTTTCTACTTTTTTGAAGCAAAACTTGACGTCTAACTCGAATTCCAAAATAAGTCATTAATAAAAGTTTTTCCCATATGATGCCGACTTTATGAATGACACTGTATATTTTCACTCTAAATCATTAACAATAATTTCAAAATGCATCAATAAAGCTTCTTGGGGCGGTGAAAAATGACGTATGGAGTGGTTATAGCTATGATTAGTTTCTGACTAACGTTAGGAAAGCCTCTGAAGAAGAAAGCCAGAAGAAGATAGTAGTTGGAAGAGAGAACATGCTCGAAATCAAAATTCATCACATGAAGAACAATGTGCTGTTGCCAGATAGGGCTTAACACTTTGAAAAATTCATATAGCCATTATAGAAATGACACTTCATTTTGATAGCAAACTCTTGGTGTCATTTGATTGATGAAATGAATGTGTTGATTGAGATGTACGTTTATAATTCTAAACATCTCAGTGTTGATACTCCAGTCAATGGCGGCTGAATATCTAGACTTGCTGACTAGTCTTCAGTACTAGAGTAGTGTAGAAAATATTATACACTTTACCCAAGATGTGGAGGCCAGTATGGGAAACTACAAGAAGGGCCAAGAAAATGATGATATGTTTCTCTTTCGAGTTATTTTCAGAAGAATCAATTTTTAGATTTTTGATTTAATCTTTTCTGGTGTTGATATTGAAATTATGACAAAACTGAAGGAATATGTTCATGACAACTTTTGATGTTACTCAACCTGATATCTCGATATCAGCGAAGAGCCCATTCAATCCTGTTTGCTATATACACATTGTGGTTATGATGCGTTTCGAGACTATTTTGGCCATCTCATTGGAGTATTTTTGAAATACGAAACCGAATTTTCATATAATCCTATGAAAAAAATAAATACATTGTAACGAATGACAGTAAGAAATAAATAGATGCAAAGATCAAAGCTTCTTCGAGAGTTAGAATTATTATTTGATGCGAAACTAATGAATACTCAGAATATGTACAGAAATATTGCCATTCAGGTCCATATTCCAGAAATTACTTGATAATAGCCAAAATAAGCTCGAAAGGCATCTAAACCATGAGCTGTAGCATATCGCCGAAATCAAAATGGAAAGAGCTATTCGAATTTGATATCCAGATATCAGGGCCGTATTTTAAAAAATGAAGTTGATGATGCTTGCTCACAGACGAATCGTTGAATCAGAAAATCGATGTCAAAAGGTGTCATGAAAATGTTTTTTCAGTTTTGTCACAGCTCCAATATCAACGCCAGAAAAAAATATAATTGAAAATAACTCAAAAGTGAAAAGTCATAGCAGAGGTCGTCCAAATTTTTTCCTATTTTACCGAATCTGAATCCTAAAAAAACAACCCCTGACTTCTAACCCAGGCAAACTGTACTTATCAAAATACGCCAAAATTAAATTTTTCTGAACTGAAAATTTTCTAGGAAAACTATGAATAGTTGTGAATTGGGCGTCCTGATTTCGAATCCGAAGTGATTCGCAACCAATTTTGACTCTTAATATCCTTTGTGTTGGTGAGCAGTGTATATCACTGAAGATGACCCCACTTGGTCATAGAGTCTATTTTTGGTATATCTCTCGCTCCAGGAAATTTCAGGATCCTTACCCAACGAATACGTAAGATACAGGGGTGTTTCCATTAGAAGTAGGCCACACTGTATAGTAGGTGCAGTATTCCGAAATGGTTTCATTGATGAAAAAGTTCATACATTCTAAGCGATGTGGTTAATGGAATTGTCACTTGGCTTGTGTTCAGAACATGATACAATTTCTTCTTCATGCGAGCGGCAATTTCGATATGCAAAATATGTGCCGATAATATGATTTCGTACCAAACTGTTTTCAAACGAGTTTGAAGTATCACGGTGGATTGACAACCGCTAGCTTACCAATTGTTTTACTCGCAGTGACGTAAACAAAGATGCGTATCGTAGCACATCCTACTAGTCGCGGAAATCAATGTTACCAGATGGCGCTCGGTTTTCATCGTTTCATGTCAAAGTCACGTTAAAACTGAGGGAAGACAAACTCAATCCTCACTCAATCCCATTAGTGCCTTTAGCTTGTGAACTGTGTACTGATAAGAGTGATAAGTTTTCAAATTTCTTGACATTAATTGTCAATATTCGATCGAAAACGCCTGTTGTAGATGTTCTTTTGGCAGATATTTTGCTCTATTCAGACGGAAAAAGCCGACCAGTAGTGGAAGGAGAAGCAGTTCTCCCTGCTAATCATGTTATTTTGTGTGAGGCAGAAGACTTCATCAAAAGGCATATTTTTGCACTTTGTCTACAAACTTCGGCGATGAAATCTTCCCCACATGAAGTAAAATTGAAGTTGGGGTCCAGAGGAACTCCTGTAGAACAATGGATTTGTATTTGTTTATGCAAAGCACGACAGTCTGGGTATTGTAAACATGTTTTAGCTGTTCTTTTATATGTCAATTGATTTGCTCGTCATAATTAGTTCGAATTGTTTGAAATATCTCCAATTCTTCACCCTTTCACTGTTCACTGAACTAATAAAAATGTAATTATGTAAAAAAATTAACCAACTCAATGATCATCACTACCGACAGTGCCAACACTTTATGTCATTGACAAGTTTGACTACAGCTAGAGCAAGCTGAATGCAATGTAGTCTATTCATTTTATCCATAAACAACAGTTTGTTTTCCCCCAATTTGAAGTTCGTATTATGTAACCTAGATGTCGCCCACTTCGTGAATCTCGCGAATAGTTTCACCATGCTTAGTATTTCCGCTTCCCCGCAGGTAAACTTCGCCGTGGGAGAGGCGGTCAGCTCCGCCAACCTCAACCACCACATGCAGCAGACCTTCGCCAGGGAGCGCTGCTTCAGCCTGGGCGCGCCCAACGTCTCGCCGCCCGTCCTGAGCCCCTCCACGCGCATGAGCCTGGGCATGGGCTCACGCCAGCGGCAGCTGAGCTACAGCAGCGGCTGCGAGCCCACATCGCTCGAGAGCGACTCCAACCAGATGTCGCCCACGCACAGCCTGAACCTGCTCAACAGCTACGACTGTCTGCAGTGCGGCAGGTATGTTGATCCGTCCCTGTACCGGCTGTCAACAATCCTTTCAACTTTGATCGTCAATATCTTCCGTTAGCGATGAGCTATCATGTTGTAGTTTTCGTTGGTCTGTTGAGATTCAGTTACTCTATTTGATCGTGTATAATCTGCATACATTAGATTTTCAATTCACGATATCTATTGATACTCCAGATCACGACGACAACCGTTCTTAGTTGTTCACCTGGTACAAGAAGATGTCCTCAAGTACTACCCACGGGTCGTAATGATCTGTTGGAAACCGTGTATCTTTGCCATTGAAGTGAATAATTGGTTGCTCTTCTTGAAATTTTCCTGGATTATACATACTTCAGTTCAGTTTGCTGCAGACATAAGAGCGGAAAAATCGGCAGGACTCTGACAGTGGGCTTGTTTGGGTCATTTCGACACGTGGGTAGCTGAGACGTCGCAAATTGTATGATTTGTGCATAAAAAAAATATTTTATGAGAGTTAATAGGAGCGACTCCAACCAGATGTCGCCCACGCACAGCCTGAACCTTCTCACCAGCTACGACTGTGTTCAGTGCGGCAGGTGTGTTGATCTGTCCCTGTACAATTAAGGGATATGCCCTCAAGTACTACCCACGAGTCGTACTTACCCAGCGATCTGTTGGAATCCGTGTATCTTTGCCATTAAAACGAATAATTTGTTGTTTTTCCTGTAATTTTCCTGGATTATACATGTATTACATCCGTTTACATAAGAGCGAAATATCTGCAGGACTCTGACAGTGGGCTAGTTTGGGTCATTTTGACCCGTGGATAGCTGAAACGTGTCACATTTGTATGATCTGTGTATTACAAAATTAGTTAATAAGAGTTAATAAGAGCGACTCCAACCAGATGTCGCCCACTCACAGCCTGAACCTGCCCAGCAGTAGGAAAATCACATGATAATTAGAGAAATAACGAAATGGCATACATGTTTATAACAAAGTATGAATTTGAAAAAAAAATTGAACCTGGCGGGGATTGAACCCGCGTCGCCGGCGTTTTCATAGCTAGCCAACGTTCACTTGGGAATTTATTTATGAAGAGAGAATTGCAACTAGCAATTATCACGTGTTGTGAGTGACGTCATGCACATGCACGTGAGAGATATTTTGCATGCACATCAAAGTGCACTATAAAGGCATAGTTACTGAGTATATTCTGATCTGATCATCATTCCGCTACGTGACGGATATGACGAAAGAGCTGGCGACGACGAACATCAAGTTCGAGATCTGGGAGGTGATCTCCAAGGTGGAGGATGCGCTGGAGAGCACGGACTATGTCTAGAACGTTTTTCTTCGAAAAATTGCTCGACAAAACAACAAAATATAAATTTTTAAAAAATTTTGAACCTGGCAAGAATTGAACCCGCGTCGCCGGCGTATACATAGCACGCAACCGTTCACTTGAGAATTTATTTAGGAAGAGAAAATTGCAACTAGCAGTTTACTCGCGTGTTGTGAGTGACGTCATGCACATGCACGTGAGAAATATTCTGCATGCACATCAACGTGCCTATATACTGATATAGTGAATAGTTACTGAATATATTCAGAGCTACGTGACGGAGATGACAAAAGAGTTGGCGACGAACATCAAGTTCGAGATCAGGAAGGTGATCTCCAAGGTGGAGGACGTGTTGGAAAGCATGGACATTTTTCTTCGAAAAACTGCTTGAAAAAAAAACAAAATATAACTTCAAAAAAAAAATTGAACCTGGCAGGAATTGAACCCGCGTCGCCGGCGTATACATAGCTCGCAAGCGTTCACTTGAGAATTTATTTAGGAAGAGAAAATTGCAACTAGCAGTTATGCACGTGAAAGATATTTTGCATGCACATCAACGTGCCTATATCGTGAATAGTTACTGAATATATCCTAATATTATCATTTTGATCCATCGCACAGGGCATCGCCGTCTCCGGACCTGCAGAGCTACGTGACGGAGATGACGAAAGAGCTGGCGACGAACATCAAATCCGAGATCCGGGAGGTGATTTCGAAGGTGGAGGATGTGCTGGAGAACACGGACTGCGGGGGATCGTTCTATGAGCGACACGGTAGTGGGAGCGAGGACGGGAGGAGCGATTCGATTAGCGCGATTGAGGTGGGGGTCGGTTTATTTATTCATTGATTTATACAGGGTGTTTCACAGGTAAAGGGAAATATTTCAATGGTAGATAGGGGTCACCAAGGTGGTTCTGAAAATACCATATTTGATAGGTCTTAGAGTTTTCATAACGGAGATACAGGGCGATTTATCGATTTCGAATAATTATTCATTCGTCTATAAGTATTGAACTACCCAGTATATTTTTCTAAAATTTGGTATGGAGCTTAAACTTGGGACGTTGAATTCATTCACCTATCGAGCGAAGAGAAAATCCAGGCTCGGCTTCAGGAAAAAATCACATTTATTCGAAATATTAAAATAACACACTGTATGTAATAATTGACAGAGTTCATCAAAGGAATCGTAAAGAAGAGGAAAAACTGAACTGGATTTGATGCTTTTTGTTTTCCCGCCACCAATTCTCATCGTAACAATCATAAACAGAAAGCTGAAAGTATGTCAATTTGAAGAGTATTGAAATTAGGAAACCAGTGTCAATTATGATTATTCGATATATTTAAGTCAAACAATCGCTCGAAAGAACTCACTAAGTCTCACAGTTTTCATAACGGAGATACAGGGTGAATTATCGGTTTTGAATAATTATTCACTCGTCCATAAGTATAAAACTACCCAGTAACATTTTCTCAAATATGGTATGTAGCTTACTTGGGACGATGGATTCATTAACCTATCAGGCGGAGTTATAATTCGAATTCACCTTGAATCTCTGTTATAAAGACTATAAGACTTTTCCTGAAGCTGAACCTGTATTTCCATTCTGCCTGATAGGTCAATGAATCCATCGTCCTAAGTAAGCTCAATACCAAATTTGAGAAAATATTACTGCGATGCATGGGTAGTTTAATACTTATGGACGAGTGATAATTCACCCTGTATCTCTGTTATGAAGACTGTGAGACTAAGTAAGTTATTTCGAACGATCATTTAACGAGAATATATCAAATAATCATAATTGAAAGTGTTTTCATAATTTTAATACTCTTGAAATTGACATACTTTTAGCTTACTGTTTATGATTGTTACGATGAGAATTGGTGGCGGGAAAACAAAAAGCATCAAATCCAGTTCAGTTTTTCCTCCTCTTCACGATTCCTTTGATGAACTCTGTCAATTATTACATACAGTGTGTTATTTCAATATTTCGAATAAATGTGATTTTTTCCTGAAGCCGAGCCTGGATTTTCTCTTCGCTCGATAGGTGAATGAATTCAACGTCCCAAGTTTAAGCTCCATACCAAATTTTAGAAAAATATACTGGGTAGTTCAATACTTATAGACGAATGAATAATTATTCGAAATCGATAAATCGCCCTGTATCTCCGTTATGAAAACTCTGAGACCTATCAAATATGGTATTTTCAGAACCACATTGGTGACCCCTGTCTACCATTGAAATATTTCCCTTTACCTGTGAAACACCCTGTATACTTAATAATTTGTTGGTGACTGTGAACACACCAACTGGCCATAGACCTTACGAGAGGTCCATCAGCTAATGTGTGTTCTGTGTAGGCTTTGTTACTGACTCCATACTGAAGAGTTTTTGAAATGAAATACACTACAGTGTGTCCCACTTACCATGCTCACCATGGGTATCTTTTTAACGGTGAGAGATACGAGGTCGGTTAAATGACACCAAATGTGGAGTTTGTCAAGGCCAACTATAATGTGAAACAATATTTTGATAAAATCTATTCGTTTTTGTTTTATACGCAAAAAACAGATTTTGATCATTTTCATGTCTCCTCCCTAACTTCTTTATTTATGAAAATATTCAAATAGGAATTTCACATTCTCATGGCAGTTTTACAAAATGATTTCGAAAAAAATATGGAATTTATACCAATTTATATGTCCAACTCGGCCTCACGGCCTCGTCGGACAATTTCACGTCGAGTGCAATAAACAATTTTTGCACGAGTAACATACAACATTTTTTCTACGTTCATGCAAAAAGCAAAAAATGATTTATTGAGGTGCGGCACTAGGTACAATTCTGTTAATTGTCAGAATTAATTTTTGACTGACGTTTCTATAACCACAGTTGCAATATAAAAAATGTTTGTCATGATGACAACACGTTGAAGTAGAATGACAGATGAGTGCAATAAAAACTTTATTGCACTAAGTGCAATAAAGAACTTCTTTTTCCACTAAATATAGTTCAATAAAGTTCTGCTTTTTGCATGAATGTAGCAAAACTACAATTGTGATTTCAGTTCAACATTTACTTTGAATATTTAGGTACCTTCAATTTGAAGTGAATTATTGAAAAATCAAGTAATTATAATTATAAAGTTTGTATGTATGTACCTACTTCACGTATAGTGATTTATTATTGAACTTTCACAGGTAAAAATGTATGAATGAGTATTATAAAATAAAAATTCCATTATTTTTGGTTCAGCTTCTTTATATTGAAGGGGGCCCATCCGATGAATCAATCAATGAAAATAAAAAACCATTTCGAGATATCACATCAAACTCTATGAGAATTCCAGAAAAACAATTTTTGGACAGAATGGGATCACTCCAAATACGATGCAAGTATGCATTGTACCTTGTACCATTCATTGCCCTGTGAAATATTCATTCTCCCATTTTTCGTTTTCCGAACTCATGATCTTCAAGACAATGAAATGAGCTTCTGAAATCTGAAAACCGAATTGAAATCGGTTGACTTTTTCGGATCTTTCGAATCTGAGCGAAATCATTAGGTGTTCCACTTCATTTTGTGTATTAGAACTCTTCGCACATTTCAAAAATATAGAGCCCTTCGAATGACCCAATTCCCTTCCAGGTAGCCGAGTACCTGGGCAAAGTGTCCATTGAAATGGCCAACGAGGTGAAGTCAGAGATTCGCGACGTGGTGAGCGCCGTGGACGTCTTCATCGCGCCTGACAACCAGGACAAGCACCTCTTCTCGAGGACCGCCAGCCTCGGGTCGTACGCCGATGACGCAACACCCTCGAAGCAGGAGTCTGAAAGGTCAGTTTGTTTGTTCATTTTGTAAAAAAAATTGAATGAAAAAATTGTATATCGCTACTTCAAAGTTGGGAACCAACTACCCAGAAGTCGAAACTTGTGCGGGGTTAGGAAGAGCGGGACCTACAGCTTATAGTGGAATTCGAACCACTTCTAGGGCATCGAGGTGCTGCCAGGATTACAACCATGAATCCCAGATTTTTAAGAAAAATGCTCAGCGGATAGCCGGATTCGAACCGACAGTTCCTTCACATCGTGAACGGCTATCTAGCGAATTTCAGCGCATAGACGAACTCGGCCACGGCCATGAGTTTATTCATTCGTTTATTTCGATGTTCGGTCGTTTTCCCCTTTTCATAAACTCAGCTGGAAAGAATCATTTTGCTTGATTATTTGGGATTTTCTGTCCTCGTTTCTACAAAATAAAAATACGAGCATTATTCCAATATACCGGGTGACACAGGAGACATGTAACAGCTTGTAGTTTTTTTAGTTGGAGAGGTAAAAATTTGAAATTCACAAGGGTTATATCATCGACGATGGCACTTCCTTTGAACCCAACGAAAATTTGTTTCAACCACCTGTTTGATTGGAAGTAGACCCAACTTTTTTTTTCAGATGCACTCCGTATATTTCTGTACACTATCTTATTCGCCTCAATATTCTCTATTCAACTATGTATCACAATTTAATATTCGTTCATTAATTGGCTGTTGAATTGCATTTTATCAAAATAGATGAAGTTGGCTGGGGCCCGAATACAATGACATTTCGATGCTTGATAGGCTTAGAAATCCAAAGATCATCACTCAATCTCTGCTCAGACGATATTATCAGAATATTTTCCATACCCTAATCGGTCCCAGAAGATTGTCAATAATTTCATTGAGATTAAAAAAATCATCCGAAAATAACTCGCCGCCGACCAGCTCGGAGCAGCGTTGCCAACTCAGACTCAGACCTGAAAAACACCAAAAAAACACCAAACCTGACGGAATAAAAAAAATGCGCTGCAGGCGAGAATTTTTTCAAATCTAGTAATTTTCTGGTGGTTTTCACTTCAGTTTCGATCACTAGATCACATCAGATAGTGGAAAGTCTAGCTGGTTAACGGATCTTGGCTTAACGATATATAAATGAATGTGAAAAAAATCTTTTTTCCAACAGAAAACAAAACAAATACTTCATAACATCAATGACATACTTGTATATGCTACGTATAAAACGAGAAAAATAAAGAAACAACATTTGATATCCTACAAAAAACAGCCAAAATGTGGAAATAACCGTTGGACAGTGATTTCAGTTGAAGCCAGTATATCTCTAAAAACTCTCCTCTGGTTTTACATTGTTGAAATTAGATTTTTTTCATAAAACAAGGATAATTTTGGATGTAGACCACCAGATTTCAGCATTTATTTGAAAAAAATCACCAAAATAATATCACTATCCACTAGATGTCATATTTTGTCACAAAATCCACTAAGTTGGAAACACTGGCTCGGAGGCGCTGGCCGAGCAGTCGCAGGACGGCGACCATATATTTATACTGGGCGATGTAATTTTAACCAGCTTAGGATTGATTCGATATTCTAATTCCTATTCATAGTAGCTTTCTTACACCAGGTACACGGCGAGCTCCAGCTGCGAGACCGTCCAGCAGGCGGCGGGCAAGTCGACCAGCTCGGAGGAGCTGGTCGAGCAGGCGCAGGCCGCTGACCAGAGCCTCGAAGGCGGACGCCAGGAGGCGGCGCGATCGACGGCGGCGAGCGCCAGCAGCCAGGACAGCGGCATCAACCTGAGCTTCCACGAGCCCCAGGAGGCGGGCGGCGAGGTCAAGGCCAGGAGCAACTCGGAGTCGCTGCCCAGGCGGGCCGGGTCGGAGGTCAGGTTCTCCACGCTGCAGAAGCAAAGGTGGGTCGATTTAAGGTTCATGAGGGCGTATAATGATGATGATTGTACTAAACTACTCAACACTAATTTCGTCGCACACCAAAATGTCGCCCCTGTTATAATGTGAATAACTTTTTTCAGTTTAGAACAATTTGAATTTGGTTCACACTGTTCGATAGCCCAGTCCTTCAGCTATAATCTGGTACTTCATTGAAACATAGGGGTATTCACATAAAATCTCTACATGGTGTTTTCCGACACTGTGCGAAATTTCGGAATGTTCAAAAGGCTCTCAAATGGTGAAAAAAATGTTTCTCTCAACTTCGACAACAGAGGCATGAAGATGATCTCATTACCTCGAGATATTTCGCGAATCAACTTCCTATCTCTCTTATTTACAGAGTGATCTCAAAAAATCAACTTTTTGGTTTTGCAGCCATAACTTTTTTCCACGTCAACTGATTTTGGAAATCTTAGGCTCATTTTGAAGATTAAACTTCAGATGAAGAGATCTGAATATCAGAATTGACTCAAGATGGCTATCAAAGATCTAGAGTTTTCTTGAAAGTGACCCAAATCTGGAACGCCCTTCGAATCTTGGTTGGGAGGAGAATTGAATGAAAATCAACTTGTTCTCGGAAAAACAATTCATTCTGGATGCGTCCATATTTTCCTCGCTCTCAGTAGTCAAGAATTGTGCGTGAGAAAACACAATTGAAACATGTTCTTGTAAAAACATCAGACCATTTCTCCTCTGCAATGCATGGCCCGTAACCAACGTTACAAGAATCACAGTAAGTGACTGACAAGTCAGGTTAGACGTCGTTTTCGAATCGTGATAACTTTGTGTTGTTTCATCATTGAGTTCGTTGAATATTGAAGATTCCTGTCAATTGTATTATAATATCATTAAAATTCATACATCAAGTATATCATTTTCATAAATAATAATTAGATTACATCAAATTTCTAACTATCGTATAGTCGTAGAGAAAGTATAATCTTCTACTCGCGTATAATAGCTATTATTCTCTCGGATAATTCCGAAACTCGCCTACGGCTCTTTTCGGAATCATATCCTCGGGAATAATAGCTATCATTATACGCTCGTTGAAGAATATACTATTATGCACAAGCGGGCCGTAAAGTGTACTTTACCGCCCGGTTTTGCGGGCGTTAAGTGGCACTTTACCGCCCGCTTTTCCCAGTTTCCTTATATCCACATATCAATTCATGAAAAACCTATGATCATTTTCCCAGATTCTAATATATCCAGCGGTATATCATAAAGTTCTTCTTTATCCGATTCCATAGTCTCGCTAATATTATTATCACTGATTTTTACTTTTGAGTCAAAGAATGACAATTCATTTCACTTGATTCTTTGGGATTTTCTCTCCTCGTTCCTATAAAATAAAAATATTCGTATCATTTCAATATATTTGTAGGACAAATCAGATGATTTGCCCCAAAATGTCAGTGCGTTTAACAAATGTTTCTATCAGGGAGTCTAAAAGAAAAATTCAGTAGCTTGTCAGTGACAACTTGTTTGAAAAAATGTTTGAATGAGAGAAATATAGATATATTGAAAAAATATCGAATTTTTACTTATCTTTGGACGATTCGGAAACAAATCTGCTCCCGTTCTTAACATTTAAATGCAAAATATTTTTCTTTGAAAGTTGTGCTGCTTATAGTTTGACACTTTTCAGTGTCATACTGATGTTGACATATGAAGAAGTGTCACTTTTGATCCTAATAAAACAATCTACTATTGTGTTATAACGTATCACAAAATCTGTCATTAGCGGCCAGTATATCAATAGCTATCACCTGTTTGAATCAAATGATTTTACGATATTTGTTCACAAACACAAGATCATATTTCAACTCTCTAACTGATCGGATTATCCTTCTCGAAGACCGAAGATCTTCCGCGACTTCTCCGACGACCCCACCACCCTCGCCACCACGGCACACCGCCACCCCTGCCCTCCAAAAACCGTCTGGCAGCCCTGCGCAGACGCCATCAGTGACTTCGACATGGTCAGGGACGGCGACCGGGTGCTAGTCTGCCTTTCCGGAGGCAGGGACTCGCTGTGTCTCTTGCACGCCCTGCTGCAACACCGCGACCGCGCCTGCGCCGATGGGGTGGGGTTCACTGTGGGCGTGGTCTCGGTGAGGACGGGCGGCTCAGGCGACCTGGGCAGCTCGAGCAGCTCTGTGGGTGGTGACTTGGGCGGACTGGTGCCGCATTTGAAGATGCTGGGGGTGCGGTATGTGGTGGAGGATGGACAGAGCGGCGAAGAGAGTGAAGCAGGTGAGGAATCGAAATGATGCTTCTCCTTCGTTGAATTCACCCTTTGATAGCGTTCCTAGACGTTCTTGTCATTCTGGGCGATTTTAGCTTTAGCGATGCTAGCGATGAAACCTGATGGTGACGTTATTATTGGTCAATTCAAACTGGTTAGCTACTAATATATAATTTATTTGAGTATAAGATTAAAAATGAAAGATTGAAACAAACTGCCTATACCAAATACCATGGTATTTGGATTGATGAAAAGTTAACATGGGACAAGCATATTGGCATGCTCAAAGGAAAAATTTCCCCAAATATAGCAAATACCATTCTATACTCCCACATCCTTAGTAAAATGAAATATCTCATAAATATTTGGGGTTCATGTTCCAAGAACAATTCCAACAAAATATCTGTACTATATACAAAAGCATTAAAAGTACTGTATCGTCTTCCAAATGACACCCCATCAAATCAACTTTATGAAGAAACAAATACATTTTCTTTGCAAGAGCACTATCTAATCAATACTCTCAGAATTTCTTTTGATATTATCAACAAACACCTCAAATCTAACTTCATATTGGTAAGGAATTCTCAAATCCATGAACATCATACTAGACAATATGACTTGTTTCATCTTGATGCTGCTTATTCTACACATAGTCAAAAAAAGTTCACTCACGGAACTATCTCAAAATTCAATAAATTACCTGTTGATATCAAAAGTTGCACAGATATCACCACCCAATTCAAAATTAAAGTCAAGAAACATATCCTCTTGCAAAGATAAAATATAACCTGAGTGAATGATTTCTCATTTACTAATTTATTTCATCATGTCATAATGTACTTTTCATGAGCTTTTTGTTTCAATATTATTAATTTTGAATCTGTTGTTCATTTCAATAACTTAGATTCAATAACACATAAATAATCTCATACCAGATATGAATCTGTCTGATTATTCATGTCATTTCATTGTAAATGTTAATGAAATATATATTTATATCTATTTATATTTAAATATCATGATCATATCAAATCGCTTAGCAATAAACTAAGTCTAATGAAAATTAGCAGGGACAACGTAGAATTTTATGTTTTTAAACAGGAAATTGACACACTCATGGCTGGTTGCATAAAAAAATCAAACATTTAATGATCTCATGCCACATCAGCTGAAATGTTATGGTAAATATCAGATAAGTTGCATTGGTAGTCGGCTTATAGTATACGTAATTTTGCGTACTTTCACGTACACCTCAAATATCAACGTATCAACCGAAATTTATGCCATTGAGTCAAGATTATCGAAGCCTGAAGTTCTCTTCTTCAAGGATTCCGCCCATTTTAACACGAATCAATGTTCAGATCAAATCTAACAACCAAAAAGTACCAATACAAACCGAATTTGATGAATATACAAGGAACTAGTATTTTATCATTCCCACTCTTCTAATGCTTTTTGTTGTTACTTTTGCAGTTTCAGAATATGTTGTAAGTAGGTACCTATTCTGTCCTTTCTTTTTCAGAAACACTTGATGAAGCCAAAGAAAATGTCTACAGTTTTTGTACGACCCCATTGAGACACCGTCTGTATTCATCTGCAAAAAGTTCAGGCTACAACGTATTAGCCATTGGCCAGCATTTGGATGATCTCTGTGAAACTTTTTTGCTTTCTATGTTCCATACCGGTAAACTAAGGACCTTGAAAGCCCATTATTACATAAAGTGAGTACCAAATTGAAGTATCTAGAAAAGCTTGAATATCCCGTGATTTCACCTTCCGTATGTTCCTTGAAACTCTCGCCTGATTTTATCCTCGTTTGTCCTATGTATATGTTAATCCTCAGACTTGTGTTGCTATCATAGTGTTCCATATCCAGTTCCTATGCTCCTCTCTTCTCTTCTATATTTTGTCAAGGTAAGTCCCGTTTTCATACTGAATATACCTTTCATGCTTGCATAAGGTCATGAAAATATATTTCCGCTTTTAATGAATTGATTTGATTTCTACAGTGTTCATTTTCGTAGGAATAGTTCACTCCTAATTTCATTACTCACTGGAGGGGTGCAACCCTGTCAAAAAATTTAAATAGCATGGGGTGGTGAGTGAAAGCTCATTTGAAATTTCAATTTCTTTGCACGGTTGAATAGAGATTGAAACCTTCTTTCAAATGAGTTATTTGGTATGATTCTTGATGAAATCTCTGCAAGAATGCTCCTGTAGTCGGCTTCGTGGAATTGGTCCTTATAAGTTTTTTTAATGTACTCTGTCAGCATTTCCTTCATATCAGAAAATTCCATCGAATAACTGACATGGATGTTGAAATGTCTTAAAATTTTTATGATCTCGCCCTCGCTCAACTGCTCCATAATATCACGTCGGGGTTACCAAATCGTGGATACAATTGATACAAATTATAAGACTTTGAGTTGTAATTATATTATAAAAATGTCACATCAATGTCAGACCATTATCGATCTAAATGAAAACCTAGTAGGCGACCTAGTGCGAGGATGTCAGACTATCAAATCATAATATACCAAGTATTTAATATAATTAGTCACCATAAGTATACTCTGGTCAGTTCACTTTGTGAATCTTTTGTTCGGTTCGTATGGACTGGATGGTTTTCTCCGATTGAGTGGCAAGTATCAAATACTGCTTGTCTGATCTGCAACAGAACATCACATATCAATCGAAGTATATCCATATCAGAAAATAAATATCATTAAATGAATTACATGGATGTTGAATCTGAGACAAACCTGAATAATATATTCAACGTCCATAACTGGATTGCTACATATCCGCTTTCTTTCCAAATAGTGTTTTTTCCATTAGGCATCTTCCACATTTTCAATTACGTACGTGGGTTATATTAAGGAACTTGAAGGCCAAACGATGTGCTGCTCGGATCTAAAACTAAGGATCAATTTCAAATTTGAATCGTGAGACCTACATAGAATATTGTATATTGTTTTCAACATTCGTAACTGGAACGCGATATATTTTTGTAATTTCATCGACTACCTCAATGAAGACGAGGCAGGCAGATAAACAACAATTTTCTCTGCAATGAAGAACACTGTATATACCTAACCCACCATGCGTCTACCTCCTTTGCAGAGAGGGTTTATAAACGCCGAGTTGATACTCTCCCCTCGTAAGGGTACCTGTCGTGTTTCCATAGAGACATAAAGCTGAATATCTGTCTATCTGTCTGCTTGAGAATCTGGAAAGGTAATCAATATATCGCCTTCCGTACGAATATAATGATCTGAATTCTGTAAAGTGTACTCATCTGGTCAGTTCTCTTTGCGGATCTTCTGTTCGGTCCGTATTTACTGGATGGTTTTCTCCGATTGAGTGGCAAGTATCAAACACTGCTTCTTGGATCTGCAATTAAACATCACATTTAAACCGAAGTACATTTGAATCATCAGAAAATATCATTGGAGGAAATACATAGATGTTGAATCTGAGACATACCTGGATAATATTTTGAACGTCCGTTAACTAGATTGCTACATATTTGCTTTCTTTCCGTATAGTGTTTTTTCCAGTAGGCATCTTCCACATTTTCAATTACGTACGTGGGTTATATTAAGGACCTTGAAGGCCAAACGATGTGCTGCTCGGATCTAAAACTGAGGATCAATTTCAAATTTGAACCGTGAGACCTACATAGAATATTGGATATTGTTCTCAACATTCGTAACTGGAACGCGATGTATTTTTGTAATTTCATCGACTTCCTCAATGAAGACGAGGCAGGCAGATAAACAACAATTTTCTCTGCAATGAAGAACACTGTATATACCTAACCCACCATGCGTCTACCTCCTTTGCAGAGAGGGTTTATAAACGCTGAGTTGATACTCTCCCCTCGTAAGGGTACCTGTCGTGTTTCCATAGAGACATAAAGCTGAATATCTGTCTATCTGTCTGCTTGAGAATCTGGAAAGGTAATCAATATATCGCCTTCCGTACGAATATAATGATCTGAATTCTGTAAAGTATACTCATCTGGTCAGTTCTCTTTGCGGATCTTCTGTTCGGTCCGTATTTACTGGATGGTTTTCTCCGATTGAGTGGCAAGTATCAAACACTGCTTCTTGGATCTGCAACTAAACATCACATTTAAACCGAAGTACATTTGAATCAGAAAATATCATTGGAGGAAATACATAGATGTTGAATCTGAGACATACCTGGATAATATTTTCTACGTCCGTTAACTAGATTGCTACATATTTGCTTTCTTTACGAATAGTGTTTTTTCCAGTAGGCATCTTCCACATTTTCGATTACGTACGTGGGTTATATTAAGGACCTTGAAGGCCAAACGATGTGCTGCTCGGATCTAAAACTGAGGATCAATTTCAAATTTGAACCGTGAGACCTACATAGAATATTGGATATTGTTCTCAACATTCGTAACTGGAACGCGATGTATTTTTGTAATTTCATCGACTTCCTCAATGAAGACGAGGCAGGCAGATAAACAACAATTTTCTCTGCAATGAAGAACACTGTATATACCTAACCCACCATGCGTCTACCTCCTTTGCAGAGAGGGTTTATAAACGCTGAGTTGATACTCTCCCCTCGTAAGGGTACCTGTCGTGTTTCCATAGAGACATAAAGCTGAATATCTGTCTATCTGTCTGCTTGAGAATCTGGAAAGGTAATCAATATATCGCCTTCCGTACGAATATAATGATCTGAATTCTGTAAAGTATACTCATCTGGTCAGTTCTCTTTGCGGATCTTCTGTTCGGTCCGTATTTACTGGATGGTTTTCTCCGATTGAGTGGCAAGTATCAAACACTGCTTCTTGGATCTGCAACTAAACATCACATTTAAACCGAAGTACATTTGAATCAGAAAATATCATTGGAGGAAATACATAGATGTTGAATCTGAGACATACCTGGATAATATTTTGAACGTCCGTTAACTAGATTGCTACATATTTGCTTTCTTTCCGTATAGTGTTTTTTCCAGTAGGCATCTTCCACATTTTCAATTACGTACGTGGGTTATATTAAGGACCTTGAAGGCCAAACGATGTGCTGCTCGGATCTAAAACTGAGGATCAATTTCAAATTTGAACCGTGAGACCTACATAGAATATTGGATATTGTTTTCAACATTCGTAACTGGAACGCGATGTATTTTTGTAATTTCATCGACTTCCTCAATGAAGACGAGGCAGGCAGATAAACAACAATTTTCTCTGCGATGAAGAACACTGTATATACCTAACCCACCATGCGTCTACCTCCTTTGCAGAGAGGGTTTATAAACGCTGAGTTGATACTCTCCCCTCGTAAGGGTACCTGTCGTGTTTCCATAGAGACATAAAGCTGAATATCTGTCTATCTGTCTGCTTGAGAATCTGGAAAGGTAATCAATATATCGCCTTCCGTACGAATATAATGATCTGAATTCTGTAAAGTATACTCATCTGGTCAGTTCTCTTTGCGGATCTTCTGTTCGGTCCGTATTTACTGGATGGTTTTCTCCGATTGAGTGGCAAGTATCAAACAACTGCTTCTTGAATCTGCAACTAAATATCACATTTGAATCGAAGTACATTTGAATTAGAAAATATCATTGCAGGAAATACATAGATGTTGAATGTGAGACATACCTGAATAATATTTTCAACGTCCGTCACTAGATTGCTACATATCCGCTTTCTTTCCGTATAGTGGTTTTTCCAGTAGGCATCTTCCACATGTTCAATAACGTAGGTAATATTGAGGATATTGAAGGCCAAACAATGTGCTGTTCAGATCTAAAACTAAGTATCAATTTCAAATTGGAATCGTGAGACCTACATAGAATTTGAATCTATGGAAAGTCTGGATATTATTTTCAACATTCATAACTGGAACGCGACATATTTTTGTAATTCATCAACTATCTCAATGAAGACGAGACAGGCAGAAAAACAACAATTTTCTCTGCAATGAAGAACACTGTATATACCTAACCCACCATGCGTCTACCTCCTTTGCAGAGAGGGTTTATAAACGCCGAGTTGATACTCTCCCCTCGTAAGGGTACCTGTCGTGTTTCCATAGAGACATAAAGCTGAATATCTGTCTTATCTGTTTTCTTGAGAATCTGGAGAGGATATCAATATATCGCCTTCCGTACGAATATAATGATCTGAATTCTATAAAGTATACTCTGGTCAATTTTCTTTGCGGATTTTCTGTTCGGTCCGTATTTACTGGATGGTTTTCTCCGATTCAGTGGCAAGTATCAAACACTGCTTCTTGGATCTGCAACTAAACATCACATTTGAATCGAAGTTCATTTGAATCAGAAAATATCATTAGAGGAAATACATAGATGTTGAATCTGAGACATACCTTTCCGTATAATGGTTTTTTTAGTAGGCATCTTCCACATCTTCAATAACGTAGGTGATATTAAGGACCTTGAAGGCCAAACAATGTGCTGCTCAGACACAACCCTTTTCTCTGCAATGATACTGCAATACTGCAAAAATAATCATTCATTTCCACTCATGAAGCAATGCAAGTCACCAATTATAATCAATTCATCATAAAGATTAGAGTCCTGTCTTTGGATTAAACATGAGATAAAACATAATAAGAGTAAGCCATGATATTATAGATCATTCTTGATTTTTTGGAGCAACCAGCATGTCTGTATATCTCTTGTACCCTATAACAAAATATCATGTTAATGTTGAAGACTTGGCAACAATGTGCTGAATGCTGAGAACTGACAAGGCACCGCCCACAATTCGTGCGCTGGGTTGTCACGTTTACCCTCAAATATCCTCTAGTGTGAATTAATGTAATAATATTCATATTAACACAAATATATTGTAAACAATAAGCCACAACAGATGAGGGAATATTTTGATACAATTGATTTTTATGTATTGTTGGGAATATAACCAATACAAAATTGAGAATTCATGAATTATTGAATAACTAATATTTCCTAAGTTCCGAACGTATTTCAAAATATGGCAACTGTGCTATGGTCTGTCCCTTACGAAATCGTGACGACAGTTTTTACTCGCGGTAAATTTTTAGCCGTTTGAAAATTACCGTGGCATTATTGTTGATCTCAGCACCTTAAAATCGAATGGAGAATTCTAAAAATATATGAAATTGAAAGTTATTTGAGTGATGATTCTATTTAAGGAATAAAAATAATTAGTCAACTCGCCTATTTCATTTTTGTGGATGGTTCCATGGCTGTTAGCAAGCAGTGTATATCACTGAAAATGACTCCACTTGGCCATAGTGTGTACTTTCAGTATATATCTACCGTTCCTGCAAATTTCAGAATCCCTACTAAACAAATACGAAAGATACAGGGATGCTTCCATTACGAAACAACAAATTTAAACAAACTGAATGAAATCCTGAATTTAGAGCAATGTAAACACACATACAAAATAGTAAATCGCAAACAAAAAACAAATATAAATTTCTTGAACCTCAATGAAATACATAACTATAACGTAAGAAATCAAAATAACATATACCTTCCAAATATTCGAACAAATGTTTCACTAAATAATCCTATGAATAGGTGCATACATGTATATAATTCAATACCACAAGCATTTAAGGAAATACCAAATGAAAAGTTATTCGTTAAGGAAATTAGAAATTACCTGAAAAATTCTACTGTATAAAAATCAATATTAATTCTATGAATTACTATATTTCCATTGTACATATAGGACAGAATGTTACTTATTAGTGATATTTCCCGTTACCAGTATTTTCTACTGCTTAGGGGTTTTCTTGAATTGGGACTATGCAATGTATAGATTATGAAAGTTGAAAATGTGTAAAAGTATTGTATGTATTTATACCACATTGTAATCAAATCCTGATCAGAGATATATTGCTTGAAAAAAAAAAAAAAGTGAGACACACTGCGCAATGTTCATCTTGAGTCAATTCTGATCTTCATATCTCTTCATCTGAAGTTTCATCTTCAAAATTAGCCTGAGATCTCAAAAATCGGTTGGAAAGGAAAAGTTATGACTGCAAAACCTAAAAGTTAATTTTTCGATATCACTCTGTAAGTAAAAGGGATAATAAGACAATTCGAAAAATGTCCCAAGGTAATCTGCTGTCAAAGTTGAAAAAAAAAGTTTTCGTTCATTTGGGATCCATTTGAAAATTCAAAAATTTTTCACAGTTTCAGGTGACACCCTGTAGCGAGATTTTATGATGAACCTTATGTTTTAAAGAAGTACGAGCTTATAGCTGAAGGACTGGGCTAGCGAACAGTGTGAACCAAATTCAAATTGTTCAAAGCAGAAAAAAACTTATTCATATTTTAACAGGGGGTTACAATTTTATGACTAATCAAATTATACAATTAGTACAGGGTATTTCGAGACAAATTTCCAATCTGGGTATATGTATAATAATAAGAGTTTGACAATTCGTGTGTGAACATTTCATAGAAATTTTGACGACTTCGAAAATTTCTCTGTGAAAATTGGCAGTTGCGGTACCTAGCCTAGCACAATCAACGATACGGATTGACAAATTTTCTTCGGGTTTGTTCTCACAAAAAATACGTATATGAATATGAAAATGAATCAAAGGAGTACCTACTCTAACATTTCTAGATGTATCGAGTGGTATCGGCTCAAAATACAAAATTCCATTGTTTGAAATTTTCGCTTACTATCACTCATTTTTTAAGGAACACTCCGTTTGGAACGATAAATAATTCCTTTCGCGTATTTTTCAATGTCGATCACAAAATTCGACCGTACATGATGACATCTAATATAAAACTGTCTTGATTTACCACCTGGTCCCGAATGGATGACTAATGAGTTGCATCATGGTGCCAACCGATTAATTTTCGAACAAATGATTTATCTATGACTAATGATGATAATGGAATTATACGGGGGGAAAAGAGATATATAGTATACAAATTACGGGGTTGGGCAAAAGTATAGAACCAGGTGAATATCTCGGTAACTATTCGTTAGTTCTTTTTGAATATATATTATGTACAGGGTGATTTCAGAACGTGGTGGATTTGAAAATGTTATCGTCGATGTTGCCACTTTTTCAGTTATTCCGGAATGGGCTTATATCACAAAAAATTTTTATTTCATTATTCGATAGAACTCACCCAAACTAGCTCACCACCGCAAACCGTTTATCGCTGTGAGCTCCCTACGTTTTATGAAAAATTATTGAAATCCCCGATTTTTCGGACCTCTGAAAACGAGGCGATGATGTGACGTCAAAACCCTAATACTGAAACAGGACTATTCCAGGCAGAGATAAATGATACTTGATTTCTGGCAGAGTGAATTAGCGCGAGATCACAGTTGAAAGAATCAATAAATCAATTGCCTCAGTCTCCGTCCGGCGTTTGGTATTTTCTTTTAACTATGGCGAGATGAGGTTTCTACGTCATAAGAGGGTCCGTTTTCAGAAGGTACTATTATTTATGTCCAAAAATGAAACATTCCAGTCTATTTTTCGATCGAATTATGTCGTCAATTATTATTTATGTATAAAAGGATCATTATAAACATGGTTTGAGTTAAAAGTTTCACCAAGCTGTACACGCCCATTATTATTTACTTCCTTATTTTGAATAGAATACCCTGTACTTTATTGGACTTTCAGATTCTTCCTGAAACGCTGATTTCATCGATTCATCACACTTGGGGTCTAGCAAGAATGATTACTGTTCGAAATCGAGATTTTTCAACTTTAGGATTTTTTTGTGTAGAAACTATTCATTATTGCTCAAAACGGCTCACATATCCCTACGTCAACTTTTGATTCACTATCTATACCGACATTTAATTGAAACAAATACAGAGGGTAGTTCAAGATTCAGAAATCTGATCACCCTGTATCTGTTCCCATTAAATACCAATAGATAGTAAATCAAAAGTTGAGATAGGGACTTGAAAGCCGTTTTGACCGATAATGAATAGTTTCGACACAAAAAAATCCTAAAGTTGAAAAATCTCGATTTTCAACCCCCTATATCTCAGTAATCATTCTTGCTAGACCCCAAGTGTGATGAATCGATGAAATCAGCTTGCCAGGGAGAATCTGAAAATTCGATAAAATACAGGGTGTTCTATCTGAAATAAGGAAGTTAATAATAATTCCGGAAGAACTGAAAGAGTGGCAACATCGACGAAAACATTTTCAAATCGACCACAATTTGAAATCACCCTGTACATATATTCAAAAAATCTAACAAACGGTTACCGAGATATTCACCTGGTTCCATACTTTTGCCCAACCCTGTATAAGATGAAGTATTGAACACGGACACAGAATGAGTATTCTGTGACACGGATAATATACTGACAGTATTATTTTCGAAAGTCTAACGATTTAAAAAAAATTAACCTAGGCTGAGGCTGAGAATATAATCTTTCCTAAAATATCTAGATATGTTTTGTTAACTGGAAAGAAGAGGAAAATAATTAACTATGTGGTCTACTTCTTGTAAGTGCGCATCCAAATTGACATTTAGTATAATAATAATAATAATATGTTCATTTCCACAGAATTAGAATACAATGGAAGAAATGATGATAGCAAGTTAACATTAGGTAAATAAACATTAGAAAACCCACAGAAGCAGCAAATGCTGCTTGTACGTGGTGAAAAAGTATGAATTTCGTTTGACGATCTATTATTGAAAATACTAAGATTAATAATTTTGGAATAAAAAACTGAGTAGGTATAAAAATTCAAGAGTGCAAAATATTTATATACAAAATAATCAAAATGGATCGATATAGAAACAAATGAAATGAAAGAACTCCGGTGTTAAACAATCACAAAAACTTCGGAGACGTATAATATATATGTATATAAAATTACTGACAATACTAGAATAAATAATTTCGGAATATGAATCTACGTACAAAAATTCAAGATTGTAGAATACTTAATTAATTTGTGTTTGTGAAAATGTAATGAGCACTTGAAAATATCTAAAATAATTGACAAATTGTTCTATGGAACGAAATCCATCGATAGTTTCCTAATTCGGCTCTAATTAAGTTGAAATTTGAGGACTGGTTATTTTTTGTAATAAAATTGGAATTTTTGAATAACGAGTTCAATAAAAATTCTATTTTTCAAATTGGATGCGCAAAATAAGTTTTTTGTTTTGCCTGAAGACGGATCTGGATTCTAAATTCGATTCATATTTAGTTTTGATGGGAAATATGAGTTGGATATACCCACCAAGTATGAATCGATTATACACAGTGGTTCGAAAGTTATGACCTGACCATAGATTAAGATTTTGCCAAAATCAAGATTACGTTCTGTATCACAGTTATTGATGATGGTACATTCTTAAAAGATACAGTTTCGAACAGGAAGCACGAAAACCAGAAGAAATAATACAACAAACGGTACGAAACATATAGTATAGGGAGAATCAGTCGGGAGAAATCCATGAAAATATGCATGTGATCAGAATTCTGAATCTTGAACCACCCTGTATCTGTTCCGATTAAATATCAGTAAATGGTGAAACAAAAGTTGAGATAGGGACATGCGAGCCGTTTTGACCGATAATGAATATTTTCGACACAAAAAAATCCTAGAGTTGAAAAATATCGATAATGAACGCCCTATATCTCTGTAGTAATCATTTTCGATAGACCTCAAGTATGATATATCAATGAAATCAGCTCTTCAGGTAGGATCTTAAAATGCGATAAAATACAGGATGTTCCGTTCGAAATATCAATGTTGCTACTACTTTGTCGAACATATCTTAAATGAAAAGAGCGTATACCAAAATATGAGCATGCACATTTTCATGGATTTCTCCCGACTGATTCTCGATTTAAAGATAGTGTAAGCTCGTCGTGACATACCCTGTATATAGGGTAATGAAGTTAAATGAATACAAAGAAATATGGGAAAAAATTGAGAGAATTTTTCTGCACTCACCAGTGTGAAAAAAATAAGGCTTTGATGAAACAACACGAAACACTTGAACAACACACGTTCCCGATATTATTATTATTGAATCGAATGAGGAATACAAAAACACTATATACGAATCAATGCGATCACTCAGTTTTTAGGGAACACTCAGTTTGGAACGATAAATAATTTCTTTCGCGTATTTTTCGATGTCCATCACAATATTCGACCGTTCGTGATGACATCTAATATAAGACTGTCTTGATTTACCACCTGGTCCCGAATGAATGACTAATAAATTGAATCATGCTGATAACCGATTAATTTCCGAACAAAACATTATTTATCTATGACTAATGTTGATAATGGAATTATACGGGGGGGGGGGGGAGATATTTTGTATACAGGTGCTATTTTTTTTCGAAAATCACTAACGATATGGAAGAATTCTACATAGGCTGAAAATATATTTTTTCCAAAAATCTCGTAATTATGGAAGAACTTAACATACAATATGTAGTGAAGAGATCGATCCCTCTCCATTACCAAGAAATAAATTACCACAGTGACATACAAGCAAACAATTTTTGTTTTAAAAATATTGGTCACACGTAGTGGAGATAAATCAAAGGAGTAGCTACTCTGAGATTTCTAGATGTATCGAGTGGTATCGGCTCAAAATACCTATCAGACTTTTGACATTTTTTGTTTTTTAGGTTATATTGAGGTCATTGGCGTATCATACGTAATTTCCATATGGAAATTACGTATCATACTTAATTTCCATATGGAAATCCTGATTCAGCTATACCAAGATATAGTTGTACAATCTTCTAGTTTTAGAGTTTACTACTCCAGCATAATCTTTGCGAGGTAGGGAACTCATAATTTGTACTAAAAGCTTGCTATATTTCACCAAAAGAGACAGTTCTTAGACTGTATACCAGGGTTGACTGAATTGACTGAATGAATTCTGATTTCAAGCTGAGCAGTAGTTTAACTATGAGCTGAATGTGCTGAGCCTTATGATTGAGAAATGGTGAAAACCCCGATGTGGGTATCTGAACTACTGTACTCATGTCATGTGTGCTAAATATATTTTCGGAAATCCAACTCGGAGAAAATTTTATGGAGTGACTAATTCTAGGACGAAAAGTAGGCTTATAAAAAGTAATACGTGAAATTGCATGAAAATGAAGATTAGAATATACTTCAACCCCATGTTATACATATGATTTTTCCGCCTCCCTTAAATAAAAAGTCATTTCCAGATAATTCATTGATGAAAGTAACAAAGAAGCAGGTATACAGTATAACTTATTTTCAATTTGTGGTAGAGTAATAATTATATACACTAATGTTAAAAATGCAGTTTTGAGCAGTGGGTATTTGAATACCACTAGAAGTGAGATCTGGAGCCAATGCAGTATTCGTGATATTTTCATAAAAAACTTCAATGACTCACAATTTGGTTCGAAATATTATGCTATTTTGTGAGAGATTGCTGCACATACCCTTCAGCCGTAGACTTCCAAGCAAGAATGTCTCCTCCAGAATTTGCAAGTAAACTTGCCGAGGTTCTTCTGAAACTATGCCCGAAATAATTTATGACATCAGGCAGTTCTAAAAACTCTGCAATTTTTTTCATGAATTTTAGCAATAGAATTCTTTCCAACCATTTTTTTAGCTTTTTGCGTCATTCAATTACAGATTTTGCTTCACCAATCAAAATACGAAACGTAAAAAGCAAAACGTAAAAAGTTTGATTGTGAACGCCGCTTTCTCACGTCTCAATCCCCTACCCTCCTCTGACCTAGAGTTCCTAAATGTATTGCAGTGTCAAGTGAATTTAGGAACTCTAGTCTGACCCAACCCTTCCGTTCCAGGGACCACGACCTCCGCGTCATCAGACCCTTCGTCTACGTCAGAGAAAAAGCTCTGCGCCAGTTCAGCGCCGACGCCAACCTGCCAGTCCTTCCCTGTCCCGCCAGTCCGAAGCTACCCAAGGAGCGCCAGCGGATCAAGCAGCTGCTCGCCCAGCAAGAGATCCTCTTCCCGAAGCTGTTCGACTCGCTGCGCTCCGCTCTGCAACCGCTGCTAGGGTTCGAGGAGGTCGCAGGGAGGCACAGGAAAAGACTGAAGTCGAACGGCAGCGAGAGTGAGACCGACGAGGAGCCGGCCTTCGTTAAAGAGTGAGGTTAGGTGGGGGACCTAGGCGGGAAACTCCCCAGATAACACCGATTCACTTGAGGAATGACAGCCGACTATTGAAATTTGAGACATTTGAAACGAGTGCTTTATAAATGATGGTAAAAACGCACTTTCGCGTCAGATAGGTACTTGGAAAGTGCTCGAAAAACTCACCCCCCTTGATACGGATTTGCAAGCGCATATACGTTGGTGGCTGAGCGCTCCAATTATTGAATCATTGAAATTTGTTGCCGCTGTAGCACTTCTAATGGCGCGTTCACATGCTGGCTTTTCGCCTTTTGACTTACAGCGTATCCTCATCTCGTTGGCCGATTCGTCAGAAAGCGCTTATCGAGGTCATAAGCTAGAAAGTCGGTTTCAGACCGACTTTAGCGGAAAAAAGCTCAGATCGTTTGACAAACCACACAAATATTGACAAAATGAATACATATTGGTGCTATATCATCATATTATGCAGTGTGGGAAACAGTACTCGAAAAACACTCCTAAAAATGTGATAAATGTAGTTTCTGGAGGACGTACATCTGAAATTTAACCAAATATGTGGCAGTCACTGTCACTTTTCCAACTTTTCCATGTGAACAGTGCGCCCGTTTTATTCAAGCTTTCTGCTGTAGGCATAAGCTGGCATGTGAACTTGCCATAAGTCAATAATTTATTCGACGTTAATGTTTATTAGGACCGCCTGAATCTTTCAAATAACATCGAGGTCAAGTGACGTCACCCACAACAAATGTTTTTTCTTCCTTCTCTATATTGAGAAACTATGACTACTACGAGTGAAGCGATAGCTTAGTGGTCTGTGTATCTGACTTCCACGGTGGTGACTGGGGTTCAATCCCTGCGAGGCGTGAATTTTTTTTTAAATTTATTTCACTCAACCCAATTAATTTTTCAAAAATATACTTTTCAGGAAAACGGCCCGTATTTATAGTTGCTCCTTAAGGTGACCTCGTCCCTTAAGGCATCTTTTATTACCAGTTTCCAATTTATAGTTCTAATATGAGCTCAAAGGAAGCCTCAAGGAAATGTCAATACCAAGGAGGTACCTCGAGCATTCCTTGATCCAATTTCCAGTATTATTTCTGGTTATGTTATGAATTCCATGAATGGAATGATGAAATTGAATATAGCAATCAAATGAATATGCAAGTCGAGTATATCGATTTCCAGTAGAAGCTGATTCAAGTTTAGTTGAAAAGTGAATCTTTTTTCATTTCAAATCAGGTATATATTACAAATGATGGAAATTCATCAAATTCACAATTATATATAGGTATCATCTTGACGATTTCTTCATGAAATTAAAATACATACATTTTTGAAATAATACTCATATCAAACGAGGAAATCCCAAATAATCGAGTAAAATAGAGATTTTTCTCTTCATTTTGCGGAACCTTGAAAATATTCCGTCTGTGATCGAAGTAATATATTGTTAGGCCCAATTTGAACCGGAGAGTATTATCACTGGATTATTAGATTCTTGAATCTTTCAATGTCCACACTCAACAGTAAACATTGTCAAATTCGACATTTTACATTTTGTGACAAATAAGTGACATGAAACAACAAATTTGGTCACAGAACACTGATATTATACACTGTTGCCAAGTGTAAGGGCTCCTTTTAGAACAAATACTCAAGGGAGGTCTATAAAACAATTTTAACGTCAAGTACTGAGGAGTCCTCAAGGAAGACTTGAGGAATTCTTGAGGAAACGACTATAAATACGGGCCTTAGGACAAGTTAGGTTGAAGGTACTTTCCTTTTTGATGCAGAAGAGGTATTTCCTTTCTCATATTACCTCATAAATCTTATAAACACGAATAATTTTCTGATAACCTTGAGGTTTGAAAGATTCACTGGTCTAGCTACACGTTTATAAGGGTGTGCGTTACAAATGGCAGATGGTTGGTGTTATCTGGGTCGGGTTTCGAGTGGCAGCCTCTAGCCACTTTCTATTTGACTGTGTGGAAAATACCAGAGCTACTCCAGAGCATGAAAAATAGACAGGAACGCGTTCTTTTTGTTATTGCTTGAAGCCCCGGTGCTTCACTGTGCTACACCATCTACCTTCCCCTACAATTCTGTCACTGTTAAATGACCAGCTATTTTTGGATATTTTCGAAGATTATTTATTATTTTGATGTATCAGGATAGTTCAATTGAGGTCTTTTCTAGCTTGAACGAGAGAGAGGAAAGTAATCTCCTCTTCTATCTCTCTCTGCAATGCTACCAACGTGGCCGCATTGAAATATGGAGAGGTCCGATAAATCTTTCCTCGTCTCACATCTACTTTGTGCCACTGAACTATTTTTCAATTCAGCAGAGTGTCAAATTTAACGATATTAACAAATTATGTCAAAATAAGTGTGATATAAACATATGGATATAAATCAAAATTTCATTTTGAAAATTCTAAATGTCATGTAATATTCATGACATAGACATATCACGTTATTATAATATCGAAAATAGTTCAGTGGCGCAGACTAGAGGTTAGACAAGGAAAGATTTATCGGACCTCTCTATATTTCAATGCGGCCACGTTGGTAGCATTGAAGAGAAAGATGGAAGAGGAAAGAACTTTGCTCTCTCTCGTTCAAGCTAGAAAATACCTCGATTCACAATAATTGAATCTTGAATCGGTGAGTGGAAGAACTGAAAGAAGAGTCCAAGTGCAGAAATACAGATTTTACAGGAAACGGATAAAACTAATTATTTCAAAAAGAAAGAATTTCGTGTTGGTGTGCATAGGTGACTTGTTCCTCATGTTAATTGAGGTTGTTTAAAAAAAAAAAAGATTAATCACCATAGTGGAAATGAGACTTTTAGTCATAAATATACGATGATTACAGACCCTTCTTCCACTCAGTTGATTTTTTCAATGTTCTCTCATATTCTTCCATTTCATTCAATTTCTAGCTATGTAATGAAAAAAACAATGGAAGATTATATACCATCAAAATCAAAAAAATTTATACAGTACTTTCGGCAGAGGTAACATTCCATGAAACAATATGGTAATTGTAAAAACTTCACAAACGATAAGAAGATTCTCAAACACACGACATGTTTCGCTAACACAGTAGCTTCGTCAGGTGATAAACAAATATGGTCATACAATTCTAAATCTTTATTACTCTTGTTACCTCCATCTTCACCACTTGAACTTTCCATTGTTATTTTGAAAAATAATTGTTATAAACTATTCTTTCTGCCGTTTTTCACACTCGCTAACTATCTCGATAACTAATGTAACTAATGCAAAATAAGGTAATTTTGCACTTATCATGCGATGGGTTTTTTTTCGAAAATTTTTTCTGGTACTCACGTATTTTTGTCTGAAAAACACGAATTTGATATTAAAAATGTGAACAAACCACTATTCATCGAGATATTTCAAGAAAAAGTTCGAAATTTTGCCTTATTTTCCCCCTTGTGTTGGATGCATTTACAGGTACTTGCTCTTTTTATTTTGTCATTGGACACTTCATATACTCATGATGTACTTCAATGACACATTTTAAGCTAGAAAATTCAACAGGAAATATGATTTTTATGGCGAGTTTTTCCTATTTAATGAGCAAGCATACCAGATGACCGCCATTTAATCGATGGGTAATCCAAATAGGAGATGTCAAGTGTCATTAGATTGCTTTGAAATGACATCACTCACGCCATTATTTCAAATGATATTCTTCCTTCTTTTCACTAAACATGGATAAATCACAAGAAAATCATATTTCTAGTTGACTCATATAATAAAAAAAAATGTGTCCAACATTGTGTGATATATATAAATTGTCCAATGATGGAAAAAGAAGGGCAAATTGTTCTAAATGCGCCCCAAAGACAGGCGGAAAAGAAGATGAAATTTGTAACTTTATAGTGAAATATCTTGATAAATAATGGTTTGTTCACATTTTCATTATCGAATTTGTGTTTTTCAGACAAAAATACGTAAGTACCAAAAAAAATTTTCGAAAAAAAAAACCATCGCATGATAAGTGCAAAATTACCCAAAATAATCTCTGAAGATCAGCCGACGCAATCCAACACGTACTGCTTACTGAGTGGAAGAGCGGTCAGTCTGTATCAGAGATGGGCGATTTCAGGCGAATATCATTGAATTTTGGACCGTCTTTGTGCTCAGTCGATGGATGGAGGTAATTTTACCGAAATGGATGTCTCACTTTGAAATGTCAAAAACGGTCACTTGGACCCTTCTTCCACTCACCGATTCAATTATAATAATATGCTCGTCTCCAGAGTCAGACATATTATCAACATAGGTTGGCTATATTACAATATTTTCCAAAAGAAAACAATAAGAGCGCATGCGCAAGGACGTTCATTGTGAAAGTTCACTAAAATGCGTTCTATTTGGAAGTAGCTCAAGTGCAAACAGAAAGTGGCTTCTGTCGTGGTGATGTCGAGGTGGAACGGTGATCGATTCTGTGAATCGGATCGACCTGTTATAAGGGAGGGTTATCACTGGTGGTTTTGGATGAAGGACTTGCGGAGACTGTGGTTGAATACTCAAGTACGAAAGTGTACTCTCAAGTATGAGTATGAGTATGTACTCATAGGACGACAATAATGTTCTGATTTGTCTGAGTACGTTCTTCGGCGACTTGGTTACCGTCCTCAGTAGATCGGAAAATAAAAGGTGTTGATGAAGACGGAACTGTTCGTAATAGGCCAGAACACAAATTTGTGAATTCAATGAATTAAGTAGTAGTAGTAGGTAGTATAGTATACAGAGTGGCATTGGAATGAGTGCAAATATTTCAAACATGTGTACTATCGAATGGCACTAATAAAAAAAATTTAGGGATCAAAATAAAATTTGAGCTTAGACCTCTTTTTCCATCTAAAGTTCTACACTTGAGCAGATCTGGCGTCACCTCTGTTCAAATTTCCATGCGGTATGCACAATCACGCGGATTTCAATCAATTAAATTGTTTGTGGCACGTTTGGATATTCGCAATTGCGATATAATTTATTTTTATTTGCTTCTTGTTTCAACTTGTTATCCTATGAAGGAAGTATGCCTGGAATAATAGGCGCAAATAAATCGCTGTGCCGTGAATTAGGCTCAGACTAAGAGGTGGCACAGATAGGTTTTTGAAATCTATCATTCAATTGGTATCGGATGGTATAATTCTCTGAACATTATAGAGATTCCCTTTCGTGCGCTCCAAGAGATAAAAAAAAACGCGAAATCGAGTGAAAATTTCCGATCAAGAAAGTGCAATTATTCAATCATTTTGCACAGGATAGTGATTGGTACAGGTGCCGTTCGATAAACTACAGTGGTTTTACATGCCATAGGGACATACAGTGAGGACGTAAAAAGTCGATATGTATATCGATTGAACTGATAAGACCTGTTATCTATGCACTTTTCTCATAGTTGACTGCCTTCCAAATTTCAGAGCATTCCCTCTCAAGGATTTCTAAATATTCAATAAAATCTTAAAAAAAAATTCCATTCATCGTCCTCTCACGGCCCAATGGTGCATTTTCGTACAGAGGTAAGTTGATCCCAATCGACCAATTTTGAACTCTAGTTCACCCTGTTGAATTTAATGTACGTTGTTCTGGGACACCCTGTATACAGTGAGGACATAAAAAGTCCTCCCCCGCCATCTCACCTTTGAACGGAACAAGCTAGCGAGGTCGAGTAAAATTCAGGCAAAAAGGTACCTCTTACTACTATTTGGCATGAAAATGGTTGTGGTCACGTGACCTAGTGTCAAGTGGGCACCATCAACTTTTTTCTTCAAATATACAGAGGGGTCACGTGGTACCTTGTTTTGAACGCCTTTCGATTCTCTATCCAACACCGCTTCGTTTGTTCAAATCGGCCGAGCCGTTTCAAAATGACAAGCCTTTGAAATTTGCTTCAAATATTAACAGTAATGAATAAAAAACCCAAATAACTTTCAATTGCAACAGAATTCCAAGTAGGAATTGTAACAAGTGCTCAGACATGCTCGAAATGTGCATTGTTCACTTATTGATACGAAAAAATCGGTTTTGGAATTCAATCCGAACTTGATTTACTGTTTCCGAGGTACATTTCGAACGCTTGTCATTATGAAACAGCTTGACCGATTTGCACAAACAAAGCGGAGTTGGATAGAGAATCGAAAGGCCTTCAAAACAAAGTATCACGTGACCCCTCTCCATAATTGAAAAAAAAAGAGTTGATGGTGCCCACTTCACAGTAGGTCACGTGACCACAACCATTTTCATGTCAAATAGTAGTAATAAAAGAGGTACTCGCTAGCTTGTACCGTTCAAACGTTAAAGGGCGGGGAAGACTTTTTACGTCCTCACTGTATATAATCTCGTTATCAGATGACGGTCGAAAATTGCAGCAGGTTCTTGGACTATAAGTGCTTACCAGTCCCAAAAGGGCTTCCGAGCACTGCAATACTCTGGAGAACTTTTCGGAATTTCTAACAAGTTAGCCTATTCAATATATTTTTACCCCATTGCCAATTCTACAAGTTTAAAGCTGACATGATTTCTAATCCAGTAGGTTGTGGCACGTTGAAGATTCAATCAGCAGCGAAAAAAGTCGGTCTGATCTTCAAATATTATACGTTTATTCGCGAGATTCACGAAGTGGGCGACATCTAGAGGTTACACAATACAAACTTCAAACTGGGGGAAAACAAACTGTTGTCTATGGATGAAGTGCATAGACTATATTGCAAACAGCTTGCTGTAGCTGTAGTTGTCAAACTTGTCAATGACATAAAGTGTTGGCACTGTTGGTAGTGATGATGGTTGAGTTGGTTAATGGTTAATTTTTGTACACTATCACATTTTTATTAGTTTAGTGAACAGTGAACGGGTGACGAATTGGAAATAGTTCAAACAATTCAAACTAATTATGACGAGCAAATCAATTGACATATAAAAGAACAGCTACCTACAACATGTTCACAATACCCAGATTGTCCTGCTTTGCAGGAACAAATACAAATCCATTGTTCTACAGGAGTTCCTCTGGACCCCAACTTCAATTTCACTTCATGTGGGGAAGATTTCATCACCGAAGTTTGTAGACAAAGTGCAAAAGTGTGTCTTTTGTTGAAGTCTTCTGCTTCACACAAAATCACATGATTAGCATGGAGAACTGCTTCTCCTTCCACTACTGGTCGGCTTTTTCCATCTAAATAGAGCAAAATATCTGCCAAAAGAACATCTACAAGAGGCGTTTTCGATCAACTTTGACAATTAATGTCAAGAAATTCAAAAACTTATCGCTCTTATCAGTACATAGTTCACAAGCTAATGGACTAATAGGAGAATTGAGTTTGTTTTCCCCCAGTTTTGACTTGGGCTTTGGCATGGAACGATGAAAACCGAGCGCCACCTGGTAACATTAATTCCCGCGAATACCGATTCTAATTCTAATTCTCAAATTCTGATGACATCATACTTTATCATCTATGTCATAATATGTCACAATCACAATACATAATTCATAAGAAAAAAAGCCAAATTGAGTTTTATACATTCTTGCCCAGTTCATCCATGACATTAATGTTGAAATCAGTTGAAACCTGCGTTTTTGTACTTAAGACATCTTAAGGATTTCTTTGGGAATTTATTTTTGGTAATCTGGAAGGAATTGAAATGTCGAAAAATGCAAGGTGTCTTTTCTCGTCGTGATGGACGTAGTAGTAGAATTATAGTGTTCTTGCCTATTGCTGGAAAAATATTTTCTATAAGGATTCATCTAACCTTCATATTCTCTCCAGGTCTACTGAGGATGGTAGCTTATGGAAGCTGGAATGAGTATTTACTCGTTTCTCAATAATATCGTGGTATTTTGAGTAGATTTTAGTGTAACTGTATTCGATTGAAGGCAGACTAACTTTTCGACATACGACTGTTGAAATTAAAGTGACGAGTCAGTTGTTGAGGATGAGGAAAATCTAATCTGCATGCTCGTTTGACGAAAATTTGTATAAAAAAATATGCCAGTTGTATTTTATTTGACTGACGGACAAAGTCGAAAATATGTAGATTTTTTGTGGCTTGAATGGAAATTTGGCCAAAATCAAGCATGGTTTCGAGATGTTTTCCATAAAAATTCGAAAGAGTTTGGTCTTCCACATCGTTTTGGATTATTGAATTTCTTTTGGAGTTTTATACTATTGTTATTGATGAGAGTACCATTTTTAATCCTGAATTTCATTGATTAGTAGTTTGTCCTCGAGAATTTAATTTTTTTCTTATTGAAAACGAGCAACTTCATCGGAAAACATCTCTTTTTCAGTACATTATAATATTCCAACTTTTTACGATCCTCTTAGACTTGAATTCTGAATTCGTCTAGTCCTGTATAGTTTTTTTTTATATAATAGAAGTATTAATTGTGATGAAGGGTCTCGATGTTTGATTGTTTCACAGATCCAATTTTTTAATCTCATCTTCAGTTGTTTTTAAGGCATACAATGTGTTTTTGTATTCTCCATTAAATGGAAACAAATATCGACTGAGTTTTAACGTTTAAGGTAAATTATTAAAGCTTTCTGAATATATCTTCTGCTCTGCATTTTATTTTTCGCTATTTCAACTAATCGTTAAATGAAGTACAGGAAAACCAATAATATTTCAGAATTTTATTTGACCTTTTGTATTGATGTTCGTTTTGATTTTTCGCTGTTGATTAATTTTGTGATTATTTTCCTTTACTTTGTTGAGAACGATTTTCATGTATATAACAGTTTTAAGGAATGATTCTACTTACGTTTTACTTAATTTTATCTCTTCAAGAGATTGTGATTGACGATACTATATTATTGTTGAGATGGAAGTTGAAGATATTTAATATTGTTAATATTAATAAGTGAAAATGTATTTTATTTCCAACAATAAATACAAATTAATGAAAAATATATATTTCCTCATTTTTCCCGTGTCACAATGATGACAATTTCAATAATTATTGAATGAGCTGTGATTTTCAGGTGAATTGGAATTATTGAATAATTTCAATTTTGTTCTGAAAACTTAGTTACTCAGCCTTTTATTCGTTACTTTGAAGTGAGTACATAAAAGCATATTACGTCAAAAAATGGATTATTTTAGATTAGTACAGCTCTATATTGGAAAAGAAAAATATAAAGCATTTTGGTTGTTACATGATATTTCAGGGCATAATTCACTGCTTCTTGTCATCTCCAGAGCAACCGCATTTCTTGTCACCTATAAGAAAAAAACAGGTGAGATTGAACTAGAAGAAACTGTCTGTTTTTTCAGGAAATGGCGAAATATCGATGAACAATTTTAAAATATTGAAAAAAAAGCATCACCTTTCGTACTGGAACATTTACAGTTATCACCACATTTGCAGTCTTTTCCACAGTTGGCTTTGCCATCTCCACATGTACCTGGAAAGGAGTTTGAAGATGTGAAATTCGTAGGTGGAACCTTTTTTGTAAGTAAATCATTGATCAGAGGTCTACCTTCAATGGCTTTTCGCAATGTATGGTCAGTGAAAGCAAACATACAGGGTGTTCCTGAAATAGGGGCAATAAATGAAATGCCACGATAAATCAAAGGAAAAATTGTTTTGAAAATGTTTCGAAGAATGTGCGCTCCCACCATAACAACATATTTCGACTATTATTGAACGTCCGGCAACATTGCAAAAGCCATTCCGGTGCTTGTCATATCTCGCCGATAGCGAACGCTTGTGGGCTATGAACCTCTGATCAGTAATTCACGAACATTTCAGGAAAACTTTGACTCTCAATTTTTCTCAAAATATTTTTTTTCGAAAAAAAAGTTTAAAAAAATATACACCCCTGTATACAGTGTCATTCATAGAGTCGGCATCATATGGGAAAAACTTTTATTAATGACTTATTTTGAAATTCGATTTGGACGTCAAGTTTTGCTTCGAAACAGATCAAAAATGACCTACTCAATCGGGGTCACGTGACTTTCGCTACATGTCAAAAGTGACATTTTTTCAAATTAATCGCTAAAAGTAGGCTTATTTGTTCGAATATCGAACAAGTTTACTTGAAAAAGTTGTTTCTATTCTTCTATTTCATTTTTTAGATTTCGATATTTTGTAAAAGTTTTCGAAATTTCTGTTATATTAAAAAAAAAATTAAATTCGATAAAACTACTTCATACCAGTAGCTTCATCATGTTACTAATTTTCAATTACTAATTATCACTAATTATCGACAAAAATATGATTTTCTTCAGGAAATGATAATCTCCTCTTCAAAATTCTGTTATGTTTGAGTCAAGCATTTAGAAACGAAATTCATTTAAATTTATTTTTTCAGTACTGAAAAGATCAGTTTAAATGAATTTCGTTTCTAATTGCTTGACGATAATATCAACTTTGCATCAAACATAACAGAATTTGGAAGCGAGTATTATCATTTTCTGAAGAAAATCATATTTCTGTCCATAATCAGTGATAATAAGTAATTGAAAGTAAGTAGCATGAAAAAGCTACTGGTATGAAGTAATTTCGTGGAATTAACAATTCTTCAAATATTACAGAAATTTCGAAAAGTTTAAAAAAAAATCAAAATCTAAAAGTTTTAATAGAAAGATCAAATTCGGGAAGCATGTGTAAAATTGAAATAGAAACAACTTTTTCAAGTAAACTTTTTCGATATTCGAACAAATAAGCCCACTTTTAGCGATTAATTTGAAAAAATTTCACTTTTGACATGTAGCGAAAGTCACGTGACCCCGATTGAGTAGGCCATTTTTCATCTTTTTCGAAGCAAAACTTAACGTCCAACTCGAATTCCAAAATAAGTCAATAATAAAAGTTTTTTCCATATGATGCCGACTTTATGAATGACACTGTATCTGCTTCAACAGATTTTTTCTTGTGGTTCATTGGGACATACAACACTGAGGTGACTGAAGTTACTCATATTATGATGAAAATGAATGTAAATATTTTTTAATATAAAACGTGACCAAATACTCTTTCATTATTATAGGAAGAAAAGTGTTGTTGCTAGGTTTCAGAAAAAAAATTTGCGACATTATTGACAAACATATCCGAATTATAGCGAAATCTTGTCAAAGCAACATACTCTTATAATTTTCCTGTAAAAAAATTCCAAATATGATTTCATAAAACTTTTTCCCCGTTTTTATTTCAATAAAAACGCACGGCACTGTCCAAAATTATGTTCGTCTCTGAAAAACTGATCATATTCATGGTTATTCATAATGTTCCAAATCTGGTAAGAATCACAGGACTGATAATAATTGTCTATTTTGCACTGGTGCTTTCTTGAAATTTAAGTAAACATATTTTTGATAAGAAAATCAATATATATATATATAAGTTCCTATACTTATAAGCTCTAGTATCAGAGGAAATAGAGAAAAAACAATGATTGAAAACACTGCTCATATTTTATAAGGGCGATAGGCATTTATTTATAAATCGAAAGTCAAGTTAAAAAAACTATTAGAGAAATCGGCAAGATTACGAGGAAAACATTGTCAAGTTTCAAGTTTTTGTACCCGCTACTGAACTGAATAATCAAACGAGAAAAAAGTAGGCAAAAAATCACGTTTTTTATCGCATCAAACGGAACGCGAAAGAATTTCGTTTTATTGGAATTAATTTAATTAATCGGGTGTTACATCGAGACCGCGTGTGTTGTGTTTAGTGTGTCTTGTTATAGAACTGGAAAATCAGTTATTCAAACACTGAATAGACATATTATATAATGGTGTTGTTGACGGAGATATCGAATTATTGTTTTGAACAACAAGGTATTTATTACACGTTATTTTTCCTAATTCATATTCATATACACAATAATCACCTTGAAATAAACTGACTATTTGTCGATGGAAATTTTGACTTCACCACCAACGTTGGTAATATTCGTGTATACAGGGAGTTTCAAAACTCAGTATTAAGATTTCTAGGACTAATAATATAAGACTTTTGTTCCTATAAGCACCGCACACGATTCGTTAACGATATACAGAACGTTCAAGCTTTAATTTTTTTTCCAACACCTTTTATAAAAAGTCAAGGTTTGTTCGGTTTCTTATTTTGGTAAAACTACATTTATCATGCGATGGTTTTTTTTTCGAATTTTTTTTTTTGGTACTTACGTATTTTTGTCTGAAAAGCGTGAATTTGATAATGAAAATGTGAACAAACTTCACTATAAAGTTCCAAATTTCACCTTCCTTCATTGGACAATTTATGTATCACAATGTACTTCAATGAAACATTTTTTTCTATTATATGAGTCAATTAGAAATATGATTTTCTTGTGATTTATCCATATTTAGTGAAAAGGAGGAAGAATATCATTTAAAATAATGGCGTGTGTACTGTTATTCGAAAGCAATCTGTTGACATTTGACATCTCGTATTTGGATTGACCATTGATTAAATGGCCGTCATCTGGTATGATTGTTCACTAAATATGACGAACTCACCAAAAAAAATCATATTTCGTGGTGTTTTCTATATAAAAATGTGTCATCAAGTTCATCATGAGTATATAAAGTGTCCAATGACAAAATAACAAGAGCGAGTAGCTGTAAATGCACCCAAATCGGGGGAAAAAAGATGGCAAAATTTCGAACTTTTTGAAAAGGAATATTCTCAGATATAATTATGAACATAAAAAATGTATATATTTATAAAGATACACATTGAGAATTCGCATTCTCTATGTGATGAAAATATCAATTCTTTCCCGTGAATTCAACAGCTATATATGCCACGACGAAGATTGAATTACATCTATTGAACATAGACGATGAGAATTTGAAAACAAAATCTTCTGAAGTAGAGAATTTGCATGCTCCTTCATATAAAGATATGCTCATAATATCATTCTGAATATTCAACAGAAAAAAACTACTCTCCTGGCTATTTGCCACGTCGAACATTGAATTATAGGTATCTGTTGAACATCCAAAAAGAGAGCATTGACATCATCTCTCAAATCGGATAAAATAATATGAATTTTCTGATCATTGGACGAACTTGTGACCTTATTTTATGGAATATTCTTCAGATGAAATGAACAGTAGCCCATTTTTTGAATAAAATCATGCATGTTTCAAAATTCGTCAAATAGGTATAAACTATATACTAGCAGAAGGAAAACAGAAATGAGAATTACTAGAAACCCAAATTCCGAATTTTTCCATACCTACCTACCTATATTTTTATAAATAGTGGTGAATGATTCCTATATATAATAAGTGCAGAATTATCTAAATTTTTTAACTACAAAATTTTTCAGCTCGTTCACTTTTCACAAAGAAAAATCGACTGCATCAACCGATGCAATATAATAAAAATAAAAATTTACATACCTTTGCAAGACTCGCATGGGGAAGGCATTTTCTCAATATAAACTTGTTGATAACGACGAACAATGTAATTTAATTATTATTCTCTACTGATGAATACTGTTTACACTTTTGCTGAATGTGATAATTTGATAAGTTTGACAGCAATGACTTTTAACTTCGCCTTTCAAAACAATAATGGAATTTTGTTTGACTACAGTGCGATCAAAACCGAATGGTATTGAAAACTGAAAAAGAAGGAATATAATGTATTTGCAGTGGAGTGAGAGAGAACGGTCTGAATTCTGAACTGTATGTGACTGTAGGGGTATTCCGTGCTTATTGACTAAAACTGCATAGACAGGGTGGTCCATTTTATAGAAGCAAAATGTCGATAAATGATAGAATATCCTATTTTCAGAATAAAAGTTACTATAAAGATTGGTCGTGAGAGACGCTTTATTTTCGAGATACAGGGCATTCAAGTTGAAAGAAAAATTTTTTTTTCCTTCAATTACTAGAAAACCGCTCAACAAAAATACGAGATATTCTGTTGGCCTACTAAGTAGGTATCTATACTACATTCGTAATAATTTTCAGCTTATATGAGTACCAGTGGCGTCGTTAGGACATTATCAATGTTATTATTACGTACTAGCTGTACGGTTGGTGTACTCATTTAAAAAAAATAGTGGACATTTGTTGCAGGTATGTTCTGAGCTATGCGCGTGTCTACAGTAAATATTTTTTTGTTATTTGTTTAAATTGTTCGTGTTTACCTAAAGCTACTATATTATACATCAGGCTGATTTCATGGTGGAAGGCACATTAGGCGTTGCTGGAGAACGTAACTTGGGATTATTCTGAAAATTTGGTGCCTTGGATAATCAGTGGAGCTTTATCGATCCAAAATATTCCCAGCGCTGCGACGTTGCCGCTTATATTGAAAAGTAGCAACAATTTTGAGTTTTTGAAAGAGACACCCTGTATATTATTCCATTTCCAAATTCCCCCTGAAGAGCTGATTTTATTGACCTACAACACTTGGGGTCTAGCAGTGACAATTACAGAGATATGGGGTGTGAAAAATCGAGATTTTTCAACTTCTTGTGTCGTCCCTATCTCACCTTTTCATGTACTATCAATTGATATTTAAATGAAATAGACCCAGGGTGGTTGAAAATCTTAATTCTGAACCACCCTGTACCTATTTCAATCAAATATCAATCAATACTACATGAAAAGGTGAGATAGGGTCATGAAAACCGTTTCGACTAATTATTAATAGTTTCGACACAAGAAATTCTTGACCAAATTTTCAGTATAATCCAACGTTGCGTTCTCCAGAAACGTCTTATGTGTCATCCACCGTGAATCATCCTGTATACTTACACCTATTGCATTTTCTCAATATCTTGTTTTATTTTGATGTTTTACTTATTAAAAATCTCAACCCAAGACAGATGCCTACCGCGTCCAATTGTATTTTGGAATCATCCAGGAAACCATCGAAATACTACCCGTTGTTCTATTACCCGTTTTCCTGTATGAATTAATCATTTTTTCGCGGTAAAAAGTAGCCTATGTTCATCAGGGATAATGTCGGCTTCTGATGGTAAGAGAATTTTTCAAATCTGTCCAGTAGTTACGGAGCCTATTCGATACAAACAAACAAACTAACAAATCTTTCCTCATTATAATATTAGTATAGATTACAACAGGTATTGATGAAAAAATTTTCATAGTGTATTATAAAATGTGAAAGAATGTTAAGTTTATATATATAACGCACCCTTTTCGAGGGATAATGAAAAAACCTGATTTGATCACAAATTTTGGTGTTCGTAGGTGTGTCGAATACCTAGTTCATTCAAGACAATTGCTACGATTATAGTAGATAACCAGAATAGGTATCATTTTCGAATGTTGGCACCATAACAGACTAAGTTTCGCCATGTAACGATAATTCATACAAGATATTTAAAAAATAATTGTAAGATTATTTTCAATTTCTACGCTCTGTATCTCGAGAAATAAGCTTCTTACGACTAAGTATAATATTCTTCAGATAAGATCTATCGATTGTCGAAGTTTTGCTACTATAAAGTGGACCACCCTCTATGTGCATGTCTACAATCCTGCAATTGATCAATCAGTTGAGGGGGGATATCCTGCGCAGTTTGTGAAAGTGTACGTGACACATACAGGGTGATAACTCAGGATAAGGTTAATGAATTGAAATACATTTCCACAGGCAGCATAATAGAATGTTATTCATTCTCAACGAGCTTATACAGGGCGGCATTGAAATAGATATATATCCACATATAATTTAAACCTAGAGGAGGCTCAATAAAGGTACTTATTTATACCTATACGGAGTTTTCGTGAAGTTTATGCTGAATACATTCATTTTTAGCCAAAATATTAATTTCTGACAAATCTCTTGAAATGAGTTCATTTTATATCTAAATTTACCACATTTGTGAAGGAAAATTGAATATACAGGATAATCTACGTTTGAGTTATGACGTCCGCTACAAAAGTTTGTCAAATGCCCAGAAGAAAATAAGATTCGAAACTTATTTCTTCTATATTTTACGAATTTGTTCATTATATGTTTTACAAGAGCACTGAAATTAAGGGACACACTGTATATAATTCGCATGATCGCAGTGCCGGATTTATATTTTTCATGAGTGTATGCCACTTCATTCTTGCCGCCATTTCATCTTTTCCCACGTATCACTCACTCATGCGCAGTTATTAGGAACCATATTAGGACCAGATCAGATTCAGATCGGACTAAGACCAGATCATATTCAGACCAGATCATACTCAGACCAGATCAGACTCGATTAGACTCGCGATTAGACTAATATACTTATTAGAGACTAAAGACGGCAGACGGTAAATTATATATGTGATCGTCACATTTTGGGCTCTATCCTTGAGTGTGAATACTCAATGGCTCTATATAGTTTGTCTTGTATTTTCAATGTTAATACGAACAGTAGTATTTCAGTTTTTTTACCAAATCGATAAATTAGGTGCGCTTGCAGGACTGAGCTCATGCTAGTTCAGAAAATGTATCATATTCAACTAGTGAACCAATTTGTACAAATGCAGAAACTTCAACAAGTGATCGAGCAAGAGGAAACAAGTATATCTAGTATAAGTTCTAGTAATCTATAGCAAGATGAATTTTTTATCAGAATCAAGCTTTTTGTATTTCTTGTTTTCAATATGGTGTTGAACAGGATGGTGCACAATTTCAGCATTGAAAAATGATAATATCATCATAGTCTTTTGTGTTCGTTATGTCTGCTTCTATGCATTGAGAGGCGAAGATTCAAGTTTTTTTTGACAAGATCCCATATTTCGAAAATTAGATTTGTCGAGTTCAACGAAAAAAGCTTTAAGGTACAAAATATTTGGTATTGAATTAATTTGAAAAATAGTAATAAGAAGAAATGCCTCATTTTTCTATAAATGTCTTTGTTGATTGGATATTGTGTCAAATACCTATACTACTTCAGAAACCATACACGTCTGATGAGGGATCGACATGAAGAATACTGCTTGATCAACCCAGATGGAACGGCTCCTGTTTGTATTCCTAATTTTTTATTAACCAGGTATACAGGGTCGTCCAAATTAAAAATACAAAGTTGTTCAAGCCATAACGTTTTGTTGACTGGAACTTGAAATTCAAACGGAAAGAAAAGTCAAGGGATAAGGGTCATGTAATAAAACATGTATTTCCCGCCCAAACTGGAATAAGCGATGCTCAATTGTTTATTCATTCTCTCATATCTAGATAACCCTGTATGGGATGTTTCAGATCTCAATGATTCAACTTCAAAACTTACCGGAAATGGCACACGATGGTCCAGCGTTTCATCCGTTTATCGTAACAATATCTCCTAACTGAAAAAATCTCGAAGATATTCAGAAACGAATTTCTGGAAAGCAATATGAATTCAGGAAGAAAACCGCATGATTATAAACTTCGAATAGGCCCCTGTTTTGTCTTCCCTATATAATTTTCAAAGTATCACTTCCACAGAAACTATCAGTGGGATTTTTTCAATAAAATTTCATCTTCTTTGATTCTGTCCCAATATAAATCTCCTGTGGGATCGAGAGTCGATAAAAAACATCGATAAAAGTCACACTTTTTCCTTACTCAACAAAGAGAATTCCAAAGTATGTCAGTCAACCAATTTTACATTTTAAGACAGTATCTAAAGAAGAGTATTCAACAACTCTTTGGCTTGATAAACTCCAACGCACGGCTTCCTCCTCCTCTTTCTTCCTCCAGCAGCTTCTCTGCTGCCTCCTCCAACACGACCTCATACATCTTATAGTTAGGGAAATCACTTATTGTGACTTGTGAATCAAAACTCGTTTTGGTATAATCGGAATAATATATTACAAATAATCTCAAAATTCAACAAAACTTGACTTTCAATAAACATTAATACTATATTGTTAATAATAAAGCTATTAGGTACAAAATATTTGGTATTAAATAAATTTGAAAAATGATAATAACGAAAAGAAATGTCAGGGTGCACTTTTGATAATGTCTTTTTGGTTGGATATTGTATCAAATACAACTACTACTTTAGTAACCTATAAATTCGAGGGATCGACACAAAATATGGAGTGATCAACCCAGATGGAATTATTCTCTATTTTTTCTCAATTAGGTATACAGAGTCATTCAAATTGACTGTCTGGTGCCATTATAGTACCTCTGTCATTATTAAAAATACCTACAAAATTGTTCAAGTCACCAAACTATCAGTATTATTGACTAGAAGATAATTTATTTTTCCTTCATGTAATAAAAAAATGTATTTTCCGTCCCGATGAAATGGAAAACGTGATACTCTTCCATATTTTGATAACCCTGTAAAGGAGGTTTCAGGTCTCAATGATGTATCATCGAAATTTACCATGGTCCAGTTACAATCAGTGAAGTAACAATTTCTCCTTACTGGAAATATCTAGAAAATATCCAGAAAGGAGCTTCTGGGAAACGATACAAATGGGCCTTCACGTTGTCTTCCCCATACATATTACTCTTCGAATTATTACTTATTCAGAAACTATAGTAGTATGGTCCATATTATTGATGATATAAAAAGAAGAGCAAGCTTTACACTTCAATTCAAATTTTCGAAACCGTCGCAATTTTTCGCTCAGCATTCAGTTGATTAATCTGGTTGGACTAGTCATATTATTTTACTCACTTAACTGACGATACATCATTCAAACAATCTGGACGCATTCTAAAGTCATTCGAGCCAATTTAACAAACTATTCAAACAAGGGTATCCAACAACTCTTTGGCTTGGTAAACTCCACCGCACGGCTTCCTCCTCTTCTTCTCCCCCTCCTCCCTCGTCCTCGCGAGCAACATCGCCTGCAGCATCTCGTACTCCCTGTCCTCCCCTGCCAACTCCTCGTGCAGCCGTTCCAGGACCGCCCTCCTCGTCTCCAGCCTCTCGGCGGCCTCCTCCAGCACGACCTCGTTGTGCTGCATCTCGCACGAGGTCTTCGTCATCTCGGTGCGCAGGTTGGTCAGGTTGCTGCACGGAAATAGCTATTTATACACCAAGGTAGTAAAGAATATCATTTCATCAATGTAGGCCAAAATTTATCGTCAAAAATTACTACAATTTCCGACACTGTGAAAGATTGCTCAAGTGTTCTATCGATGTTCCTAATTCCCACGAATATTTCAGAAATTGAGAATATCATTGATAATCTGGATGTTCGAAAATGCTGTGGATTCGATTATATTACTGTTAAGATTGTAAAAGTAATCAAATTTGAGTTAGCTCCTATTTTGTTAAACATAATTTCCAAATCGCTCAAAACTGGTATTATTCCTGACAAAATGAAAATTGCTAAAGTTTTACCAATCCACAAAAATGGGAAGAAAGATGATTTAAATAATTATAGACCAATTTCTGTTCTCCCGATCATTTCCAAAATTTTAGAAAAAATTATGAATAACCGTCTAATAAATTATCTCGAAAATAATGGCCTATTGTTTAGTGAACAATATGGATTTCGTAGGTCAAAAGACACAGTGGTAGCTGTGATGGATGTAATTTCAGATATTCAGTTACGAATAGATGACAATGACAAATGCGACATTCTGTCTCTGGATCTCTGTAAGGCCTTTGACACTGTAAATCATAATATTTTATTGACTAAATTATCATCAAAATAGGTGTCAGAGGCAAAATTCATGATTGGTTCCAAAATTATTTGAAGAATAGGAAACAGTATGTTGATGTGAATAATACTGGTAGTTCCTTGATGAATATTACATGTGGTGTACCGCAAGGATCAGTTTTGGGGCCAATTTTATTTTTAATCTATATCAACTCATTATCTACTTTAAAATTGAAAGGAAAACTAAAATTATTTGCAGATGATACAACAATAATTTATACTTCAAAAGATTTCAACGATATCAATAATGATATTAAAAATGATTTGAAACAAATATCATCTTGGCTAGTGACCAATAAGTTGACTCTTAATTATAGTAAATCCACGTATATGTACATCTCAAAAAGAACAATGGATATATTGAATAATACCCCAATATGTTTCAATAACAAATCCATGGAATATAAAAATGTAACAAAATTTTTAGGTCTATATATAGATGAACAACTATCGTGGACTCTACATATAGATCAATTGAGAAAAAAATTGAATCCTATTGCTGGTATTATATTTAAAATTCGAAATTTCATTCCTGTTAAATACCTAAAGAGTATTTATTTCTGTCTTTTTTATTCAAATATACAATATCTAATATCTATTTGGGGAAGTACAAATATTTCACGTTTGAAGCCACTCATGAAATTACAAAATAAAACAATAAAGTGCATTTTCAATTTACCTTTTTTAGAATCAACTGCGAATCTATACAAACCTGAAGACTTGCTGAATCTAGTTTCATTATATAAACTCAAAATTTATTGTTTTATTCATTTTGTCAGGAAGGAATTGAAAATATCGAATTTGAATAATGAAGTTAATACGATTCACGCCCATGAAACAAGGCAATTCAATTTATTGATAGCAAATAATTATAAGTCAAATTTTGGTAAATAATCAATATTCCATAATGGAATAATTTTGTATAACTCCTTACCTAATGAGTTGAAAAATATAGAAGAAGCAGAAAAATTTAAAATGAAATTGAAGAAATATCAGCTCAGTATTTCTCATTTCCCGGAATCCTTTCCTATAAAATTTATGAATATCATTATTGTCTTGAACAATAATAGCTGGAACACCTTGTATAATTGTTGACCAGTAGCAACACAATATAAATGAATACTTCTAGTAGTGACTTATTTCATAAAAAAATAATATAATAATGGCTCAAAGAGCTTCATTTATCAGGAGAAAAGAAATCAAGATTAAGACTCCAGCGCCAAAGCAAGCCATTAAAACGGTTTGGTATTTGGACATTTTGTTCAGAATGTCTTGGACTATAACACATCAAAAATTCAGCCAATTCGACAGAAGGCCAATTTATCCTATTAAACATCGCAAAAACGTCGATAATCTGAGTAGCCCATTCGTTTCTTTGAGCACTTTATTATTTCCTTCAGAATTTCTTACCACAATTCTTTCCGTGTCTGGACGTTGTCCCCGTCCCGTTTCTCCTTGTCGTACTTCTTGAGGTTGGCGTCCAGCCGCACCAGGTGCTCCTCCTGCTGCAGCAGCCGCTTGTTCAGCTTCGCGATCTTCTCGTACAGCTGCAGCTGCTCCTTGACGCTCGTCTCGCTGATCGCGGAGCTGGTGTCGTCATCCTTGAGGTCTTTGTGGAACTCTTCGGAAGAGGGGGAGAGTCTCTCGGAGATGGTCTAGAAATTATGATTATGTATTAGACATTGGTAACCATGACTTTTCTCTCCTTCAACTGCTAGATCTCATAACTAAGAGATTCAGGATGAACAGAGTTGTTACAATATGCGTCTTCGAAATGGGTGATATACCCGAAGCGTAGAGTTGTCCCAGTTGTCAGCAGACCGAGAGCGGCTGATGAGACCTGGTGGGTCGAAACAGCACTTTCTCGCTTCTGCTGACAATTGGGGCAACTCTGTTCATCCTGGATCTCTTAGCTATGAGATCTAGCAGTTGAATAGGTCGGTGGAAAAATCCACTCAAGTATATCAGGTAGTGCCATCTGTCAGCAGAGTGGTTCACTCGTAGTACCACTCTGTAGCGTATAGACGTAAAGGTCTGTACGTGTGACTATAGATGGCAGTGCCATGCAGAGTGTGTCGCGATCTCTTGATCCTACCTTAGAGCTTTGCCACTAGATGGCTACAACATGACTAGAACTTCATGTAATACCCTACGTCTTAGAAATGGGTGATCAAGATCCAAATAAATCAAAACATCCAGTACAGTGTAGTTTCGATCAGGTCAGCGGAATCCATAGACGTCCAGTTCCTGTAGAATTTGCAAAAACCGCTTACCGTGCGATAATACCAAGGTAAGCAATATCGAACGGTAATGGCCATTCAATGAATGTGAGATTCTATATGAAAACTGTCTTGACTCTTTATTTGCCAAGCGAGTAGCCCTAATAGCACACAACGTCCTAGGGGCATCCCTATTTGGTACGATTCGAGTCCGAATGTCCAAGACCAAAAATAAGTGTCCTTGGGACGTCCCATCCCGTACATCTCGTGGAATGTCTGAGCAAGGACGTCCACGGAATGTTCCAGCAGGTACATCATTTGAAATTTCCAAGAAATAGCATCCATTAGACGTCCCATGTGGTACATATTGTAGAATGTCCATGCAACGACGTCCTTGGCATGCCACTGATGGAATATGATTGATGATGACATCCTTCGAATTTTCCTTAGGGATATCCGTGGGATATCCCAATTGGTGCATGAACTGGACTCTTTCAATGTCCTAGAAATAACGTCCTACGGACGTCCCAGTCGGTACTTTCAATATGTTGTCCCTGCGAGGACGTTAACTTACACCTCGCCGACGAATGATTGCTCGTAGGCTATATATACTTCCGTCACTGTCCTTCACGTAAGTCCATTGGACATCTTTGGGAAACTTTTCCAGGGTCCATTGGGGACCTTCTACGGACCATCAACTCAACTGGATGTCCTTATCAGTTATGCAAGATCTGGTCCTAGAGGGACCCAGAAAAATTCAAATTCAAGAATAATTTGTACGTCCCTGGGACATCCTATGGACATCCAATTGATATCCCTCAGAGTTGCTGATAGGTTGTCCTACGGATGTCCTAAGGATGTCCTCCGTAGTGCTTGATGAGGAATACTGTAGGATTTAGGTATTCGATAGGTGTCTCAGGGACATCCCTCGACGACGTCCCTAGTTGGTCCTCAAGTGGGACATTTGTGCGTCCCACAGACGTCCAATGGACGTCCACGGTACCGAATTCAAACGTCTATGGACGTCCTAAGGATATCCATATGCATGGGACATAATTGTGTTATTAGGAAGCTAAGTTCCGACCTTTAGGAGGGTCAACATCTGAGTTGCGACACGTGGTGGAGGCGCCGTTTGTTCTCAATAATGCCATATAACCTACTAGAACCATCTGAGTTGCGACAATACAAACCTCTGCAGTCCTGGACAATTTCGGATGGGTATTCGACTGCTCACTATCGCCCTCTGTCACCACCCCGCTATCGCTGTTCTTGTCCACTGTCTGGCCGTCATCCTGTCCTGGGTCCAGCGCCTCAGGCAGTCCCTTCAAGTAGGTCTCCAGCAGGTAGTTGCTGCCGTGCTTGCGTACCCTGGCCCTGTGCGTTTGGTCCTCGAGGTGCCCAATCTGGTGTTCGCTGTGCCTGAAAATGTCGAAACAGGTTTCGAAACGTGTTGAAGTGACACGATTTGTAATTGTGCGGGAAGTTTGAAATGTGTAACCTTGATATTTTGAATTTCGAATTCGTGGTCGCAAAGGTCATTAGATGACGGTGCGAGGATATTTAAATCTACGGGAAATCATCCCAACTCTTGGCATAGATTGAAAGTTGGACATGTTTTCCCGTAGTTTTCAATGTCATCGCAACGTCGTAACAGTGTTGTCACACTTATAATGGAAATACCCCTGTATCTTACGTATTCGTTGGGTAGGGATCCTGAAATTTGCTGGAGCGAAAGATATAGTAAAAATGCACTCTATGACCAAGTGGGGTCATCTTCAGTGATATACACTGCTCGCCAACAGCCATGGAACCACCCCGATTTCCGGAAAATGATATTAAGAGTCGAAATAGCTTGAAAATCACTACGGATTCGGAATCAGGACGCCCAATGGGCTTATATCACAAAAAAATGTATTTCATAATTCGATAGAACTCACCCAAACTAGCTCACCACCGCAAACCGTTTCTTGCTGTGAGCGCCCTACGTTTTATAAAAAATTATCGAAATCCACGATTTTTCGGACCTCTGAAAACGAGGCAGTGATGTGACGTCAAAACCCTAATACTGAAACAAGACTATTCCAGACAGAGATGAATGATACATGATTTCTGACAGAGTGAATTAGCGCGAGATCACAGATGAAAGAATTAATATATCAGTTGCCTCAGTCTCCGTCGGGCGTTTGGTATTTTCTTTCAACTATGGCGAGATGAGGTTTCTACGTCATAAGAGGGTCCGTTTTCAGAAGATACTATTATTTATGTCCAAAAATAAAACATTCCAGTTAATTTTTGGATCGAATTATGTCGTCAATCATTATTTATGCATAAAAGGATCATTATAAACATGGTTTGAGTTAAAAGTTCAACTAAGGTGTACACGCCCATTGTTAAATTTTGGCAAAAAATCAACTCATTCTTTACATTACCTGATGAAGCTACTGTGTTAGCGAAACATGTCGTGTGATTAAGAATGTTGTAGAAATCTTATCGTTTGTGAAGTTTTTACATTTGCTATGGATTTCTATCAAGTATATAACGGCCGAGTCAATTCAAAATATTCCTATAAACTCCTCCGAACCTCAATTTTTTCAATTGCCTCCTGATGACCTCTCCTTGCGCAAGGACTAGTTTGAGCAGCTCCTCCGTGCTGGATGGCTGCTTTTCGTTTTGCAGGGCTTGCAATCTACGAGGGTGAATGGTTTTGAAGGCCCCCTTGTCTGACCACGTGCTCGAATCTGATTTCCTAGTTCTTCGGCTTGGCGGCCTGTGCATATCGTGTTTCACTCTCCGTAAAGATATTTTGACCTGAAAAAAAATTGAATGGATTCGTTTGACATAGTCAAATGTGGTCTAAAACACGTTTCATGCTTTCGTAAAATACTGAATATATTCATTTTTACCAATGAAGGGAAATGTTGTATTTCGTGCAAGATACTCTATTCAAATTTATATTACTCGTAGCAGAGCGGTTTCGACTATTAAGTCATCATCAGTGCATACATGTAAGTAAGTTATCTGCTATCTATTGAAAAATATTGGAAAATTTAACGTATAGATATTTTGACCTAAAAAAAATTGAATGGATTCGTTTGATATAGTCGAATGTGGTCTAAAACATGTTTCATACAGTGCGCTCGTGAAATACTGATTCATTCATTTTTACCAATGAAGGGAAGATTTGGAAAATATTGGAAAATCTAACGGGACAAAAGACATACATAATATAGTCCTGCAAGTGCAAAATCTATGAATGTCAAGTGAGTTTTTACACACGAATCCACAAACGTAGTGACTCAAAAGTAGGTACGCTCATCTCACAACTTTTCTGTTAAAAAGTAAAAAAAAATTTAAGTAACAATAATTTTTCTGTTGGGTCAATCCTTACTTCTGATTGTGCTGTACCCCAGGCATTCCAGATATCTAAAATTTTGGAAAATTCTTGCAACGGTTGTTCTACACCCCTCCATCGTTCGGTTATTTGGTATTGCTGTGATGTACTTATTGGTCTACCCTGTAAAGAAACAAAAATTATTGATCAGGGAAACGTAATATGTCTTTCACCCCTAGGAAGGAGTGAGGGACAACTTCAGAAACAGAAATGAAAACCCTCATTTTTATCGAAAATACGCATTGTAGACTATTTTGTTGGATTCGTGATAGATGGCACGAGTGTAGTCGCAGAACAATTTTTATAATTAGTATGAAAACGATCAATCATTTCAAGAAATGCCCGTCGAACCAAAAAATATAAAATACGTAGCAAATAATTTAACAAGAGCTATCAGATGATACCAAACTCGACAAATCTGTCCCCACCTCCATCACAGGGAGTTGGGTCAACTCTAGAAATGATATATGTCCCAAAGGAATCTAAAAACATTGTATATGAGTGAAATGATTGAAATGATTGATTTTTAATCAATAGCAAATTTCAGAATTCTCGCTTTTCAGATTCACCCTGTATCCCTGTAATAAAATCTGAGTAGTTGATATTACCGGTGGATTGGTAATTCAATGAAGAAGAACATAGAATACTTAGATACGAAGTTGTCCCTAGGTCAATCAAAAACTAACAAAACTAAAGTTGACGTTCACCATTTTGAAAACTCATGTAAAAACTACTCATGTAAACTATCGAATAATATGATACAAATAAAATGACAGACAAACACTTTCCAAAGACTGCAATAAGAAATACTGATACTTGATGTGATCATACTATTACACAGATTTTGGAGAAATGGAAGAGATGACAATGGAAAGTGTTATGTATAGAGAATATTACCTCGAATTAGTTACCATAATTTATATTTCCAGAAAAAAATATGGATTATAATTAAAAAAATGTTCAACTTCTTTTTCATTAATTTTTGATTCACCTAGAGAGATCTATCTGTAGAAGTTACAACGATGAAACTTCGTATCTAAGTATTCTATGTGTTACTACTACACCGATTATATCAAATTCTTCGATTCTGATACAGGGTGAATCGAAAAATCACAAATATGAAAATTTGCCATCGAATAACTAACACCCCATATGAGATATTGCGTTCAAATTTCGTATGGGGATGTTTCATTTATGCCTGAATCCAATATAGGCTAGTCACAGTTTTGGAAAAAAATTGCCACATAGCTGTTTTTGAAATTTTGACCCTTTCAACAAACAAAAGCAGAGGGGTGCTGCGGGTGGAAATCGCACACACTGTATATATAGATCGCGTCAACTGATAAAGATATACCTTGTATATGTATAGGTAGGTTCCCTAAAAATCCTTGATAATAACATTTTATTTCTATGAATGAAAGGTAGGTAGGTAGTTTATTTATTTCTTCTGATGTTCAAATCCTCGAATAGGTATTATACCTACCTGGATATCTGTTTAAAAAAGTCAACATCCGTAGAATTTTTATCTGTACCAAAAGCTCGCTTATCTCGTATACCTGCTAATTCACTTGAACGAAACATTTTATTTACATTGGCAATGAATCTCCTCCACAGGTACTCATTCATTAGTACCACTTGTTGCATGTTCGCGTACTCATTATTGAAAGCTACCTGTTTTCGATCTTCTATTTTTTTAATAGCTTCATTTATTATTTCCACAAACTGGTTCTGGTTGGGCCAAACAGAATGATCGGTGTAAAGGAGAGGAGAACGAGTCATTGATAATTGATGGTTAGAGATGTATACTTCGGACCCTCCTTGTAGTAGACAAGGTCTAATTTGTTAGCTCGAACTGGCTATGGTTTTACCATAGATTAAATACAGCGTTCTGCCAATTGGTTTTAGAGGAATAGTTGTTCGAAGGTTTTCATTTTTTCCTCATTTGATTGACCTTCAAGAAATGTTACTAACTCACGACTGAAGCACATTTATGAAATCGTTTAGAATTCATAGACAAATATACATCAGCAAAAAGCACCACACTGCCAAACAAATTGAAGATCTAAGAGTAGGGGTCGCCAAGACAAGAATACTTGTCTTGATAACAACTTCTTCTCTCGTCTTGACAAAAAGTCAAGAATTTTCGAAAAATCTTGTCTCGGCGTTTTTCTTAACATATCATTTCTTGATTTAACTCAAGAAATTTCAACACGAAAAAAAAAGATTTGTTGCATCAACAAATTATTTATGCTCGAATTATTTTTGTTGGACTAAGCAATTTTCTGTTGAATCAACCAGATACATGATTATTTCATGGAAGCAGCTTGTTCAAATCAAGAATGTAGTCTAATTGAATCAACAGTATAATATCAATTCCATCAACAAAATATATGGTTTTATCAAAAACAAATGTTGATCCAACATAATGTCGATGTTGATTCAATTATAAACATTTTGTTGAATTGATCAAATAATGATCATTTTGATGGGAATATATCTTTGGAACAACATACAAGTTTTCTTATTCCGATGTAGCAATGAAATTCTTTTCGAACGGATCGTTTGCTTGAATAGAGCAACGAAATATGTAATATCAATGAAATATTTTGTTCATTCTACATCAATTAAAATTTTCGCCTCTAGATGGCGATCATTTCGCCTCGTCTATGCCTGCCTCGAATTCATTATATACGTGAAGCCTGATTCTTCGTTTTTGAAATATCAACTAGATAAATCGAACTTTGGATGATTAGCAATCCTATAAATAGTTTTCCATCAGCTGAAGAGAAGTAAAGACTGATGATCTATGCTAGGAGTCGACTTTTTTCCTAGTTTTGTTTATTCTATTGATGGGACATTTCAGGAAATTCCCGAATATTGAATTTGGTTCAACAAAACAATTTGTCGAATGGACATATAGTTTCTCTTGAATCAACAAAATATTTCATTGAATTAACCAAATATTTCATTGAATCCAACAAATATTTCATTGAGTCAACCAAATATTTCGTTGAATCAACTAAATATTTGATTGAAGCAATATCTTATTATTTTGAATCAAACAAAATGATTTTTTAAGCCAATTCAACATCTCTACAAAACCATTCATGGATGTGCTTGATTGAAGAAGATCCAGAGTTCATGCAAGACATATTTACTTGATTCAAACTTCAAATTCGCTCTGAAACAAGATATAGATTTACTCATTTCAAGATTATATTTTGTCGTGCATACCTATATGACACTATTATTTGCTCCATTCAATTAAATTTTGCTTGATTCAACAATTCCTTTTTTTCCGTGAAGATCTGCTTACTATGATAGGCACTCGACTATTTTTCAAAAGAAATTGTTTTCCTCACCCTTCTTTCCTCGTCTTGGAGAAGAACTCCGACGACATCTTGGCAGGTGGTATCTTCGGTTATCCCAGAAACCCATCTTTGTTCCCCCCTAATCCAAATCGGGATCTCTTCGCCGCTACTGACGCTGTCCAAGTCGGAGTCGTCCAATACTCGCGTTCTTGAATCGTTCAGCCACATTTTTCTGAAAAATAATAGGAAAAATTCAAGTAGTAATCCATGACAATTACCTGAACAGTTGAAGGGCTAGGATTTTTTTAATTCCTTTGCACTAATGGTAGGTAGTTCAAGGGCTATATTTTGATTTCGTTGAAAATATGTATGTTTCAAGATGGCGCCTGGACACCATTACAATTTTTTTTTCCATTTGTATCACCTGGATTCGCGGGCGTAAAGTAACACATTAGCGTTCTAGGGCGATAAAGGAATACAGGAATACCATTCAATCTTTTTTCGCCAGTGGTTGTCATGACAATACTATAGGATTGAGGCAACTTTACGGAACGAATAGGTATATTTCAACATAAATACCGCTAAAATGCAACAAATAACACACATATCTTCTTGACACGTCGTACTCTCGTCTTTCTACTATCACACGTCATACATTACTTCTTTCATTCATCTCATTTATATACAGGATGCTATCCTACAACTCGGCCATCCTGAAATTCGTCCGTCTCGGATGAATCTTCTTCATTCCACTTCTTCATGTACTCGGCGCATGTAGATGTGTTGACTGGTCCCTCGTGATATCCTTCTTTCTTGACGTCATATGTATCATGGCCCTTTACTTTCGTAACTCGATAAGGTCCCAAATATTTCGACTTCAGTTTTAGTCCTGGGCCTTGTTGAACTCGTTTAATAGCTACAAAATCACCAACTCCATATTTGTTAGGATCTTTTCTTCTCAAATTGTATGTCTTCCTATTTTCGTCCTGGACTTTGAGTATCTGCTTCTTAGCTTCTCTTCGCAAGTCTTCTCTTGTTTCTTCGAACAAAACTTGTGCTTCTTCTTCTATCGCTTTCTTAATTTCAGTTTCCATCTTATTTCGCATCTTCACCCCTAATAATAATTCAAATGGTGTGGTGTTGATACATCTTTGAAATGAGGCATTCACAACTCTCTGCACCTGATCTACGTATTTGTACCACTTGGTAGGATCTTCGTTTAACAATTTGGTCAAAACTGAAATTATTATTGAGTTCACTCTCTCAATTTGTCCATTTGCCCTCGGAAGACCGGTAGTTATCATGAAATGTTTGATTCCTTCATCTTTACAATAGTCTTGGAACTCTTGAGAATTGAATGCTGACCCTCTGTCTGAAATTATATTTAATGGATTCCCAAAATTCTTCTTCTGTACTTCTAGCTTTGCTATTACTTCTTTACTAGTAGTCGACTTCGTCGGATAGAGCCATATATATTTCGTAAATGAGTCCACAACAGCGAAAATATGATTGTAGTTTTTATTGGTAGATTCCAGTGGTCCCAAATGGTCAACATGATAAGTTTGTAAAGGAATATCATCTTTTTGCAATGGTTGTAAGAATCCTTCCTGTTTTCCACGTTTTCGGTTTGCTAATAGACATATAACACATGACTGAATACATCTTTCAACCTTCTCTTTCATTTTCGGTATGAAATAATTTCTATGAAGAATTTCTTCTGTTTTCCTTGCAGCGAAGTGTCCTTCCTCATGAGCTTCCTTGATAATCTTTGATTGTATGCTTCTGGGTATAACCAATAATTCATTTCCTTTTACAACTTTGTAAATTACATCATTCTTCAATAGATAGTCTTCGTATGGCTTCTCTTTCAATATTTCCTTAATAGCTCTCAACTCTGGATCATCATCTTGTGCTTTTCTCATTTGGATCGACGCAATATCCCTTGTGATAACCATAATCGGGTACCTGCTTAGAGCATCAACATGGCGCATACGATCTCCTGACCGATGCTCTATGGTATAATCAAATTCTTCCAGGAGTAGTGCCCATCTGGCGACTTGTGGAGTGAGATCTTTCTTGTACATCGTTTTCTGGAACGCAGAACAGTCTGTTATTATTTTAAATTTTGTTCCTAAGAGATAAACTCTAAATTTCTTTAAAGCTTCTATAATTGCCAAACATTCCAATTGGTAAGAGCTGTATTTTTTCTCAGCGTCTGTCGTCTTTTTGCTCATATAATATATGGGATGTAAACTATTATCTTCGTAGGATCTTTGCATTAAAATAGCTCCATATCCTTCTTGTGCTGCATCTGTGTGCAACTCCAATTCAGCACCTCTTCGATAAATATTCAAGACAGGTTTACTCGATAATATTTCTTTCAGTTTATTGAATGCTACTCTTTCGCAATCATTGAATCGAAATGTTCGATCTTTCTTCGTGAGATCACTCAACGGTCTTGCAATCAAGGAATATGACTGGATGAATTTCCTAAAGTATCCTGTTAAACCTAGAAAACTTTGAACTTGTTTGATGTTCGTAGGTTCTGGGTACTTCAGTACCGCTTCAGTTTTAGTTTTAGAAGGAAATATCTGTCCATTTTCTATCAAATCGTCGCTGTCATTACGAATAGGCCTATCTCGATATTCACAACTTTTCAGAAGAGTGGTTTAAAGAAAACTGCGTTGTTCATTTTGGCTGTATCACTGGTATTCACGTCTCATTTCAATTCATTCTTTCAAAATTACGTAGTCAAATCAATGTAGAATAATGAGGCATATATATATTTTTTCAAATTTCACGTGTTTCGTTTTAATAAAATATTGATTAAGATAGGCCCATTCGTGAAAATAATAATAGTTCTAGTTTCTACATCAAACCAGATAGGCCCCTCTATCAATTCTTACAAATATGTGTTCTTCAATGAAAAGGTAGGCGATTTTTCAGTATATTCATTTGTATTGAGAAAGAACTTACAAAACATATGAAACAAAAAAAATCCATCTCAAAATCTAAGTATTAGGTGATATCTTTAACAGTTTTTAACTGAAATGGTACTCTGAGTTGACACATGAATTCTGACTAACCTTGGTAACTAGATATACTATGTTTGTGTGTGCGGCAAAGAACTGTAAAACAAAACATCGTCAGGAGATCTAATGACAGGCTTTTTACCAGTACAAAGTGCCATTAAGTCATTGTATTTTAGGAAAGATATCGGCCTGGGTCCTTTGTTCAACTTCGAAAGAGTTATAGTAATGCCAGTATTTCGATTTATATAGTGAGAGCGCGATATTGAGTCTCCAGGCTTTGAAGAAAACATCTTATTTGGACTATCTTTTTTTACTGAAAACTCAAAGATATCGGCCCATTCAAAATCCTTGCCATTGTCGTCAGTTCTTATAGACTTGAATCTATAATCTTCGCTAAATTTTTTGAAATTCAAAAAGTCATCGAAATTTAATGGATAAACTCGTCCGTCTCACGACCGCAAGGTCGTGGGTTCGATTTCCAACACGGGCAAGGAACTTTTTTCAATATTTTATTTACGAATTAAATATTGTAAAGTTTCGGAGCATCGGCTGGGGATAGTCCTGCACGATTCGCTGTTGCGTTCCAATTAACAGTGCTGCTCCTAAAGTGGCGCATGGAGTTAGTAACAAAGCCTACACAGAACACGCAGAAAGATATGATGATGTGGTTGTGAGCATCAGAGAAGAAGTAGGACGGTGTATGTAGGTGGGTGTGGAAAACTACCAGCTGAGCGTGAGAGCGGGCCAGCTGCTTAAGTAGACCTCGGTCTCGGGGGTTAACGATGATAGTTAGCAGGCCTGCCACTGCGCATATGGTAGTGAGTACATTACTATCCTACGTGTATGTAGGTGGGTGTGGAAAACTACCAGCTGAGCGTGAGAGCGGGCCAGCTGCTTAAGTAGACCTCGGTCTCGGGGGTTAACGATGATAGTTAGCAGGCCTGCCACTGCGCATATGGTAGTAAGTACATTACTAGCCTACAAAACACAGCTGAAAAACTCTGAAAAGAGAGCTGATGGGCGGTGCATGAAAAGGATGTTAGCCAGCTCTCTTGAGCGAACCACATCAGTCATTGAAAACACTTGGGGTTGGCAAAAAGGTCCCATTGGGGACTAGTTGCTGACGTGGAAACGTCCCCCACCAGTACCAGTAATGGATAAACTTGATAAGGTTTTTTCTGTCTGGCTAGACGAAATACTGGCACTAGTTGGCTTGGAGTAAATAAGTCACCAGCCTTCTTGACTGCGTAATTAATAGCACTATGTGCTGAGTCCCCTTCATTTTGGCCGTGATTAGGAGAAAAAAAAACGTAGGCTTATTTCCGCTTATTTCTTTCAAATTCTCGCAGTTTAACACAGTGTAAAAAAGAGCAGCGGCCATGATAGAATTTTTATCGATCGATTGTCTTTGTGAAATGAAATTATGATAATTGATACATAATAATATATTATCTCAGTGGCCTATGTGAAAACTTACCTCCATCTATTGCTAAAAAATTATAACGTAAAGGCATATATCAAGATTCGCCCAGCAAGACACACATGAAACATGTGGCATAGGGGCCAATGTGAACTTTGGCCTTTACGTAAAAATATTTTTATGTATATTCTGAGATAGGCCTTATTGTTATCATTCCTTAAAGTATAAACCATGTAATATTGAGATATGCCACTTTGTCATGACATAGAAAAGGTCTTCTCATGCCTAAATATGGGAAAAACTCATTTTCGTCGAAAATCGAGTTAGGTCCCTTCGTAATAACAGCGACGAAATGACCCAAAAATTCAACTCTTCGTTTTAAAAACTGACATTTCTTCTTATTTATTTCGAGTCCATAATCACTGGCCACCTTCAAAACCATTTTCAATTTCTTCATCGCCTCAAATTCATTTTCTGCAGGAATTATCAAATCGTCCAAATATAACATAACAATTCCTTGTTTTTCAAGATCACTAAAAATTCGATTTATGTAACGTTGGAATATTGCTGGAGAATTGCAAAGTCCGAAAGGTGTCTTCAGAAATTGATATTGTCCATTATGGGTTACGAAAGATGTATACTTCCTACTATTCTCTTCGACTGCAACATGGAAAAATCCATTTTTCAAATCCATGGTAGTGAAAATTCGAGCGTCTTGTAATTTGTCGAGTTGATCCTCTATTAGTGGTAGTGGAAATCTATCTTTCACTATTATTTTATTGATTCTCCTATAATCAACACATAGTCTATAGGATCCACATTTTTTCTTCACCAAAACTACTGGACTTGCATATTCCGAGCTACATGGTTCCACAATCCCTTCCTTAATCCATTCTTCTATCTGTTTGTCCACAACTTCTCTCTCTGCATAAGGTAATCGTCTTGGATTTGAATATATCGGTTGGTCATCTTTGACAGTTATTTTCATTTCCACATCTGTATATTTAATTTTTGCAGGCTTATAATTATTCACTACTTCTAATATATCTTCTTTCAGTTCTGAACTTATGTCTTCTCCTACGTTCAATTCTTCAGTTTCATTTATCTGGATATTCAATAACCATTGATTTTCTTGGCGTTTTCTTATAATAATTCCATTTTCATCAATAGAAATTTCGGCTTTATTCAGTAACTCAGTTCCTATGATAGCTTGCATCGATATTGTTTCATTAGGTACAACATGAACTGTAGACACAAAATTGCTACCATCAACTTCAATATATCCTTCAAATTTTCCTAAAGTATTAACAGATGATCTTCCAAATCCGGTCAGCTTGATAGTTGAGTTAGTAAGTGGTGGAGAACCAATGGAGAAGTGAGTATATTCAGTAATGATATTTACATGACTGCCTGTATCAATCAGCACATTGATAAGGTGTTCGTTCAATCTTACCATCTTATACATTGTCTGAAGATGATTCTGTGTGATTTCATTGACTGAAGGTTCTGCACGGGTCGTCGTTGGGGTAAATTCCTGATTTCTTCGTGGCATATTAGGTTCTGTGCGATTAGTACTATTCACTGACGAACATTCAAATGATTTGTGTCCATACCTATTACATTTGAAACATTTTGCGCCTAATGTTTTGCTTCGACAATCTTGGGATTTGTGTCCATTCATTCCACAATTGAAACAACGGATTCTTGTGTGATTATGGTATTTTTCTTCTGTCCTTTCATCTCTTCTATTCTGTCTATCATTTTTCCATGTATCTCTGTTGGAAGAATAACCAGAATATTTAATTTTATTTTTCATCTCCCCATATATTTTCAGCTTATCTTTGAATTCTTTAAGATTTCTTGCTCCATAAAGTAAAATCTTGTTGGTTTGTTCATCATGGATACCATCGATAACATATTGGATCAATGCATCAGATTCAATTGTACCTCGATTAGCAATTTCTTTCATAACAAGAAAATATTCATGCACATCTTCATTTTTTCTCATTCTTCGTTCAGTCAACATACGATGAACCTTCGCGCTATTCATTTTTGATGAAAATTCACTCAAAAGTGCATATTTCAAGGATTTCCAGGATGTTATACCGGTTTCACCTTGTATAAATAGTTTTGCTAAACCAACTATTGATTTTTTGGCGAAAACAAAGGTGCATAAATCGGTCCAACTGAATATTGAACTCATTTCTTCTACATCATTGATCCATTTTTCAACAGAATATGAATTTGTTCCATCAAATTTTTTGATAGAATCTTCCACGTCTCGAAAATTCATGGCGAATGGTAGATTACGCGAAGTTGAATGGAAAGCGGAATCACCCTGTATACTTCCTTGTTTATTTTGTATATAATCTGCTGAACAACCCTGTATACTTCCTTGTTCATTTATCTCTTTATGTGTTGAATCACCCTGTATGCTTTTCGAATTACTCCGATCTCGATCGCCTTCCCTCATTCTATTTCTCAGTATCAAAGTATTTTCGTCATTTTCTTCTTCCTCGTCTTCATCTTCATCTTCATCTTCCTCGTCTTTTTCTAGCTGTGTCTTCAAGTTTTCCAAATTCATAAGATTACCAATAATATCGATAATGAGGTTACTTTTATCGGTATTGTAATCTAAACCCAAAATATTTGCTATCAAAGTTAAATCGCTGATTGAAAAATTATCATCAATGCATTTTAATTTGTGTTCATATTCAACAGATTTCAAATCAAAATTAAAACCGGAAAAAGCTCGTAGTCTTTTCCTGTTATTTCTATCACCCTCAATATCGAAAACAAGTTTATGGAAAGTTTTTATCACTTTGACTGGAGCAACGTTTATGCCGCTCAAAATATTGTCAATGTCACCAAGTGTCACCATTTTCGTAAAAATATCTGATATGGAAATTCGCAAAAAGTCTGTAATTTCAGAACAACAGTGTTTAAAACAAAACGAAATAGAGTTCGTTAGATACCGAAATAGTTTATACAGTGATATACTTCACACTGAAAGTAGTATAGTTCCATAAAATGTCCACTCAAAGTGTCTGTTTCAAACTCAAACGATGATTTGAATCATCTAGTTCAGAAATAACAACTATACTTCTGAATGTCTTTCAAATAGCTTAAGCAATAGTCTTTTCAAATCTGCTAAAATGCAAAGCGAAATGCTCACCTCGTATCTTCCTTATGTTACCTGATATTTAATAGTATATGTTGGATGTCTGTTACACCAAAATCATCTTCACTTGGTCTATAGTTCAGATCAGCCCGAAAATGTTAAGAATAGTTTTTGAATAACACGCACTTCTACCGAATGATGAAATAATTCTCGTTCTTGACCCCTCTTTCGTCTTTACCGTCTTCAATTCCGTCTCTACCGTCTTCAATTCCGTCTCTTTTGTATTTCCCTCCTTACGTCTTGGTATTCGATTTTTTCGTCGTCTTTTTGTTATTTCGTCTTCTCGTCTTCGTGTGTTATCGTTTTCTCGTCTTCTTATCCAATAGTCTTCTTGTCTTCTTTGATTCTTTTCGTCTTCACGTCTTCGAATTATCCCGTCGTCAAATTGTAAAATTTTTGTCGTCTTTTTTCACTTCACTGTCACTCTGACAGGCTTGAACTTATTCGCTCCAAAAAAATGCCAATCCCGGTTGAGCCCCCAAATTTATAGGATTGAGGCAACTTTACGGAACGAATAGGTATATTTCAACATAAATACCGCTAAAATGCAACAAATAACACACATATCTTCTTGACACGTCGTACTCTCGTCTTTCTACTATCACACGTCATACATTACTTCTTTCATTCATCTCATTTATATACAGGATGCTATCCTACAATACATATTATAATTAGTGATTGAATGCGTCTGAAACGGTCGTGCATAAAATTTGTATTTGTATGTATTTCAAGCGTAACTAACTAGGCGTGTTACACGCTGCAGTCCATAAAAGCCTACTTTACGCCCTTGATACATATACAAGGTGTTCCAGAACAACGTACCATTTCACCAATTCTACATGGTGAACTATATACCAAAATAGGCCGATCGAAATCTACTTACTTATACTCAGAGGACGATGAAGAACAAATTTATTTCCAGATTTTCTTCATTATTGAGAAATCCTTGAAAGGTACTGCTCTGAAATACGTAGGGCAATTCACCATAGTGAATGTGCATGGGAAACATGTCGTACCAATTCAATAAATACACAGGGAGTTATAGGTATTTCGCATGCTCTTTGATAAAAATTGATGTAACATTTTTCTGAGTACGGCACGGACCATATTTTGATATTTCAAAGAATGACGAAATCAATTATCCCACTTTTTTCTGACCGTAGTATTTTATTTATTTTTCTTGGTTTTCGAGATATCTAACAAAGTTCATTTTCGTGCTTCTCCATACTTGTTTATAATAATTATGACGATTACCATGTTTTGCAAAGTCTTATTTCATTTGTGTTGAGTTATTGACCACGATAATCATGTTTATGAACTACTTCAGCATATGATGATGTTGTTGGTCATCTTAAAAATTTATTTATTTTTTCTCGAATAAAGTTTTTTTATCAGAAATCCTGAACTATGGAATTTGGAAATGACCAGCTCCAGAATCATATGATGAAGAGCTTGCGATTTGGTGAACACGATTATTGTGGTCAATGACACAAATGAGGTAGAAACGAGCAAAACATAATAATTTTAACATCATAAACGATTAGTATGGAGAAGCAACAAAATGAGTTTTGTTATTCATCTCGAAAATTTAGGAGAATTATGTAAAAACTGCAGGAAAAAAGTGAGATGATTGATTTTGGTCATTCTTTGAATGATTGAAAGTGATTACTTTTCATCAAAGAGAATCCGAAATACCTAATTCCCTGTTTATTATCAAAGGTGCATTGTCATACGTAGGTAAGTTGATTTCAATCGGCCTATTTTGGTATCTAGTTCACCCTGTAGAATTCATGATACGTTGTTATAGCACCTTTCAATTCGACAACAGATAATTCAATAATTTCCATGACCTACTTGATCATCTAAGGGAATCTAGTGAAAATGTGAAGTTCTTCGTAAAATATCTCGTAATCTGTGAAACCTAACATACAATATAAACATATATTTGATATCACAAAAATAGACTCAATTCATATAAGTTGTCCACAACCATTTTTCGACATGTTCAACTGATTTTCTGTTTATATATTTGAAACCCACAGGAAACATCATAAAAGACTGTTTTTTGTTTTCGAAATTCAATGATAAATAAAAAAGTTGAGAAGGATATTGTCGTTTACTGACGTTATATAATTATTTGAAAAATACAAAATTTCTTGGCCCCATCCAAGTATCAGACGGATCGAAAATGAACAAAATTTTAGCTAGTCTCACTTTAAATGTTGATCAGTTCAGTTTTGTGTTAAAAATATTCCTCTATGTTTTAGAAAAAATATATGAAACTGTTGATGACTATAATATATTGTTAACTGCGGTTTTCTCATACGATTTTGGAAGATTGAACCATCATGATCATTAAGTTGAGAATTCTTTCTACTGTCCTCTCGATTATGTATCATTGGACTTTCATTCCATAAACTATTTTAACAAGAGGTACATGTCATTCTTGTCACTCTTCGCTCTTGTTCTTGTATCATAAGTATTTCATTCGGCTACATGTCAGTTATTCCATTGATTCACTGTCGAATTCATGAAAAAGGATCGAAACATATTATTCTATTTTTAATCCTGCGAACAAACAGACGCCTGTGTATCGAATCAATATGCAAACCAGCGACACTTTAAAATGGATTAAAATGAAAATCCCGTGTTTATTATTCCAACCTGTCACTTGATATCTTTACCATTTAATTTAATCGTCGAGAAACGTTTCATGTAATTATGTAGAAAAAGTCAACGCACTGCTCGCAGGAATTTTCGTGGTTCGTCGCACATATTAAACGACCTTATCGAATTTATCGCATTTCCTAGCAACTACTGGTGTTACCACAACTAGCATTATCACAAGGTTCTATTACCATATATAAAATGATGTCTGTAGAAATTAGTAGAGAGAGAAGAAGAATACCAGTCTATTCAATCAAATAATATCCAAAAGAGTGTAAGACAGCTTCTATACATGGGTTTTTTATCATTCATTAGAATATCGAATCAATCCTTAGCTGGTTAGAATTACATCGCCCAGTATATTTCAAAGTTCATCGAAATCAAGAGCCATGGACTCAGGCGAGTTGATAGATTTCTAAATATCACTCTAATGATGTAATACCATCACATGATTAGTCAGATATAATTTGGCGCTGATGTTTGTCACAAATTTGTGGAAGTTCGTTTTTGAGTTTTGTTCTGTTCAGTTGTGTCACGTGATATGCGGAACGCTGGTGAAGTAATCTGTTATTCGAAATCTTCGCTTTCATTATGAGTTGAAGAGTTATCAACTACTCGAGTTGATAACTTAATTATCATGGTTCCTCACGATTAATATTCAATTATCACAATTTCTCAACAAGTCTTTGGATGCAGTAAATATCAAGTCAGTTTAATGTCATTTAGTTAGGTCCAGATCCTATTTTCATTCACTTCCATCTGATAATAAACATAGTTAATTCAGTTAGGCAACCGAATAGTTTGATTTATGGATCTCCTTCCAATCCCATTTTCAGATTTATTTGTTACTAGCTGGGACTTCAGATATAAAAGGTAAGTTGATTATGCTATATTGTGATTGATTATGTGGCATTTCAATACGACTTCTTCAAGAATCTACTTGCCGACCTGTCTCGCTCGGCAAGAAATACTTTTTGTTGGGTATTAGAACTATTATGAATTATATAGACTTAGTGATCAAGATAGGTTAATTGCTTATCAGAGACCACGTCGTTTACAAGAGTTTGAAAGAGAGCTGGCTGATTCAGTAATCAACGAAACATGCAACTTCGAATATCTCTGAAACAGCTGATATTGGCAGGGGCGACACCTACTAAGTTGCCATTTTGGACAACATAATATGACATGGAAAAAAGTTTTCAAGAATCGTCGTTTTTTTTTGGGAAGGCAAATTATTTGAATTGAGACTGTTCCAATAGTATATTGTGTCACGAGGGCAGAAAATGAGCTTCAGCAGCCCGCGGCTATTAGTGATATCAGATACGGAAAAAAAAATTATGACATACAAAGTACCTCATTGATGTATCGAACACATAGTAACACAAGAACAATTTTGAATTATAGCCGTAGATAAATTCATTATTTTCTACATATGAATGATCCATTGAAATTGCTTCAAATATATTCTCTTTAGGGAAGAGAAGAATGCATTTTCTTCATACAAGGTGAACACATACATCATTTTGCATTGAATATTCTTTTTATGTATATGTATGGTAATATTGTGATAAGGATTTGTAAAATTGTTTATGGGATCTTGTGTTCCGAAAATTATTGTATTGTGGAAAATTGGGCTAGAACTCCGTTTTTCAGCCTTAGCATTCTGTGTTATAGCATTTTGTATAGGGACCTTTGATAGAGACACCATGTATATTGGATCTTTCTTTTATTTGATTCAGACCAGGGAAGAGTCCCTCTTATCCTGATATCCATCATGAAACAAAAAAACCACAAAAAAACAAAATTAAAACGGTATTGAAGTTTGATACGAACAGCCCTTCTGCCCCAATTAAGTTTCAGAAATACATTCTGAGAGTAAATCTGGTCATAATGTTGATATTTTCTCTAGTTTATGAAGAATCTCGGTCTTCTGAACTTTGATTGATCACCTGGGTTATAATCAACTGCATCTCGAAGAAGCTGATTCTCATGAACCTCAGTTTTTTCGAAAGTCTTGATGTTTCGTCTCTAATCGGACACGATTGAAGGGAGTTTCAGATCCCTGGCGATCTGGTTATTCCGAACATACCAAGGAGATCCTGTCACCATTCTCGCGATTTTGTTTTGTAATGTCTGTAATCTGGTGATATGAAATTTAGCTGTGTGGCCCCAGACCGATGCATTCAGTAAAATTGGCCTGATAGCCATGATGCAAATATTCAATTTTTGTCTCAAACCCAATTTACTTAGTCTGTTTAGAAATGGATACAGGGCTCCATTGGCTCGTTCAGCTTTTGAAACTTGCTGTTCAATGTGCTGGGCCCAGGTGAGCTTTTTGTCAATGCACACACCTAAGTATTTAACTTGTGAAGACCACTTTAATCCATGGCAATCCAGGACTATTCTGGTTCTAACTGTGTTTTGCAGGATTCAATTTGACCTTCCATCTTGGGAAGTACTCCTGAAGAGAATTCAGCGCGTTTTGGAGGTTCATAGCTGCTTGCTCGGAATTTGTCGAATATGCAAGAACTGCCGTATCATCAGCAAAAAGCGACATCTTGCACATCACTGGTCTCGGCAAATCGCTAGTATATAAACTGTGCAACAGCGGCGATAAAACTGTACCCTGAGGAACACCAGCTTCAGTGGGCTTGATACCAGATCGTTGATCATCAAGTTTCACTTGAAAAGTTCGATTTTTCAAAAATGAACACATCAACTGAATCAAATCGTCAAGAAAGCCCATATCGATACCATCATGCCACACCTTGTCAAATGCTTTCGATATGTCAAGGAGAGCAAGTTATTTTGTCTATCATTTCTCAACGATATTGTGGTCTCAATGAGTCTCAAGACTTGTAGTTTAGTTGAGTGGCCAGTTCTGAAACCGAACTACTCTTCTGGTATCAGCTCGTTGTCGTGGATTAAGTTCTGTGACCTCTGTTTATTCACTCGCTCAGTTATCTTAGGCCCTCCGCACACGGGTCGATCGGCGACATGGGCGACGCGATTCGAATCGTACGACTGTCTCCCCTCTACTCGACTTCCTAAGCAAAGCATTTGGATCCCGCACACGGGTCGTTTAGTGGTCGTCTAGAAACGTACGATTTAAGATCTCCTCGTTTTCAGTCGCATGCGATTAGCAAGGAAGCAGTTTGATCGAGTGAATCGTGCGTCTCAATGGAGAAAGTTGTTCAATAATTTTTCAATCATTGTGAATATTTGTGTTACCTACCTTAGTTCTTTACTTTCAGTAACTAGAACATATAATCTTATGTTTCCAATTTATACTCTCAACTTTAGGAACTGTTTGATTTTTTGAAATATATGAATCTTACATCAATGTTATAAGTATGTGTTCTTCTGCGCTGACACATTTCCTCATATTTGAATCCATTTAATTTATGGCTGGAGCAAGAGTTTCCACTAAATCAATATATGATTCCTTCGACATTCTATAAAATGCCAGAAATTTTGTGTCACTCTCTTGCATTTCACTTGCAGTAACAAAAAGTCGAGTGTGAAAATTTCGTGCAATGTACGGATGCACCCATAAACTTCGTTGTCTTCTTCTTCTCCTGATCTGCCGGTGCCACAAAAACATGAATATATGTCCTCCTCGCCATTGGAACTGCTCATTTTTAGCGAAACATTTCTTTTTGAAGTAGCAAAAAAATAGAGTAACTAAGTTGATCAGACGCGAGTCGACTACACAAAACGTCGACCCATATGCGGATGACACACACTCCCGTCTCTTGAATCGTACGAATGCAGAAATTATGACGTCATTGCAATCGCGTCGCCCATGTCGCCGATCGACCCGTGTGCGGAGGGCCTTAGAATCCTTAGATGGAGAGCACAGGAGACTGATTGGACGATAGCTCTGCGGAAGAGCATTATCCTGGTCCTGCTTCTTAAGCATCACTACTTCGGCATGATTCCACCTTGAGGGAAATATAATAGTTTTAGAGAGAGAGTGCCACTTTCGTTCAAAAATAAGGGTGTGCAACTTTGTGATTTATGCTCTTGAATCTTGAACAATAATAATATTTTAAGCAAGTTACGGGTTTTCTTGCGAGCAACAACGCCAATTATCACTTTCTTTCGAGAAAGTCCGGAATCAAGCGACGGAGCGACTATATCGTTAAACATAATTGATTTGGACAGCGTACAAGTTAGCCGAAAATTTGCAACGAGTCGGTTCAATTTATGAGAAAATCGAGAGGAAGTAATCAAAGGTGGCTGCTAGGTGTGGTCCATAATAATTTCTTGAATATAATCGATTTTTTCCGCGATTTTAGATACACTTGATGAGGTGTGTGATCTCACCGAATTATATCGATAATATAATGGGCCTGTTTATGTGAAAAATTTTATTTCATTATGAATTACTGAGCTCAACTGGTTCACTATCCCAAACCTTTTTTTTTCCGAAATTTTTGACCAATCATTGAAATCTAAGATATTTCATAACATGAAAATCGATTTGAGTGGGGGGAAATATGAAGTTGAGCGTAACAACATCTGCCAGGACCAATCTAATATAACCATATAATAATACTAATGATAGAAAATACCCCTTTTAACCACGGCAGTATTTATAAATATGACCAAAATACATAAAATATCCCTCTCACGCACAGATTAAACCTTTCGATTATTGACAAACCGAATTCATTAATAATATCTCAAAAGTGACATCAGCTCTCAAAAATATCAAAATATGGGATGTTGTAGATGATATTGAATGAAATACCTAACACTAATATTGATAACTTCATCAGTGCATTTTCTACGTAGGTAAGTTATGGAAGTCAGTCTCAAAAAAATGCGAGTCATGGGTACATCAGAACGATGGGGATTTTCTTTAAATATTGATATTGTACAAGGTATCCCGATGATGACAGTTGTCGAAGGTTCGACAGGAGTCATTATATTGGGTGTTGCAGTGGTATTAATTGCGTAAATGAGTGTTGATTACAAGGAATCGACTTTTTCGATTGATTTTCGATCACGCGATGAAAAACCTTGTGATAAATAGGTTTCTTGACTCCATGTCAGCTCAGGAATATCTTACAACCATTATAGCATCGTTATTGTATGAATTGTTCAGAAAAATCCAGAAGGGCCTCCTTGCACCCCCTTGGATTGCCTTATCTGAAAATTCACGAAATCAATTCGCGATACTGAGCAGAGCAATCGATCCAAATAAAGGATTTGTGTTTAGCATAGCATTCTTCTTCTGTTAAAGTTGTCGATGATTCCAACGCAATATGAATCCATTTCCTAGGATGTGTTCCATCGTATAGAGTGGCAAAATACGTTGAATGTAGCTGGAATAATTTTAAAATCGGAAATGATGCGATAAAAAGCTAAAAATGAAAAATCATCGATTTTCAACATCCTGTATGAGGAATATGAAAAATTACAAAACCGTTTCGAGATATTGGCTTGAACGTTCAGAAAAAACGCTTAATAGGAGAATTGAAAAAAATCCCTGGAATACGGAAGCGTTTGAATTTTTTCATTTGTGTAATACTTTTTTCGAACACTTGGTGTATAATGACAGAAAAAAATCCCGACGAGTTTTGAACAAGGAATCTTGAACAGAAAGATTGCATCTTCCAAGCACTGCATTCCGATTGAAAATCCATTCATTTTCTAAAAAGATATGGCGGTTTGAAAAGTGTCAAATATTTCAGTGGTCCACTTGTTTCTTTGAGCAGTTTATTTCGTGAAGATTCAATGATATACTCATTTCAAAATCACTTTGGATTTCACGAATTAGGACAACATGAAGCGTTTGACGTCGGATTCACTGATTTCAAGATTTCATTATTTCATGAACCATGCACACTTAAATACTTCTTCGTTCACACTATAGTCAACTCGCCTGATGCGATTTTAATTATTATTATTAAGTGGTAGCGTTTTCGATCTCCCAAAACAGGTAGTAGCACGCCAAGATGAGATTTCGACTATATTTTTCCATTATCATAAACGTTGCTACCGCCCATAGTTTATGCACTGGATACTCGAAACGAAATTATATACAAAAGTTAAACTCTAATCCTCTCTAATCGATTTCGTTGAATTCGAAATTAACCAAAGTGTTTTTCTGCAACCGACTAAGAAGTCGTCCATCATTTTAACCCTTAATTACTCGCGCTGGTGTATTTTGTACACCAGCGCCAAATTTCTTGCTACCATCGAACGTAGAATTTTTTTTGTGGCTCTAGGGGTGTCTTTCCATTCATTGAAATCCCTCCCCACACCATAACGGACCCACCATTAAAACTTTCGCATTCTGTTATTGAATTCTGAATAAACCGTTCACCAGTTCTTCTCCACACTATTTTTCTTCCATCCACCATGTTAAGTCAAAACCTTGACTCATCCGTAATTAAGACATTCGACCATTCAGGAATATTCCAATGTCCATAATTTTCAACAAAATTTCTTCTAGCAGCACGATGTTCGCAGGTCTCCTAGCTTTTAAATTAACTTGTTTTAGACGTCTACATACCGTCTGCTTACTTACTGCAACATCACGAATTTGGCGAAGATCTTGCTGAACATTTACCGCAGTATTTGATCGATTCCGTAAAATCCGCAATCTCAAGAAGCGATCATCTCTTGGAGAAGTTTTTCGGGGGCGACCAGAACCGACCCTCCGAGCGGTGCTTCCTGTTTGTTCGTACTTGCGGATTGCTCTACGAGCAGTTGCTTCATGAACTCCCACTGCATGAGCGGCGTAACGTTTACTACGCCCATCGTTTACTAACGAAACTAATCTTGCTACTTGTTCAGGATTTATTTGGGGAATTTTATGTAATTTTAGTCAATAAAACAAGACACTTAATTTATGACACAACGACAAATGGTCAAATATGGAGGCATACAACAAATTAGTTGCTATGGCAAGACAATGTGATCCTACCAGAGTACAAACCAATCAATTTTGAGTACTCTGATCCTTCAATAAATGTAATTTGTGGGATAAGCGTTAAGTATCAGCAAAAAAGCTGTAATTCGGAAAATTTCAGAGATAAATCAATGAATAAAAAAACAAAATGCTCACAAAAGAAGCCTCTTTCGTAAAGGGTGCAAGCACTTTCTATGCCATTACTCAATTAACACACAGGTTGAGTCAAAAATTAAGAATAAATCATGGTTCGAGTTATTCCACCACCATCAAGGAGGCTTAGAAAGAATTGTCACCTCATTATTTTTTTTTAAGACAAATGCATTACCTACCAACGAATAAAAAGAAATCAAAAATCGGCGTACTATTTTTATTTATTTTTTATTCAAGAAGATAGGTCAAGTGAGTGTATTTATTTTAGTTAGGTGTGAATTCTTTCGGTTGCAGAAAAAGATAGCATGTTTCATTCGGATAAAAAGTAACTTTGTTTGACACGCAAATTCGATTGTCATAGTGTCACTTTTCGAATTAGAAATCTACTATTGAATACAGGTGAATGTAATACAAAATGCTTAGCTGGAAAGAATTCCTCATTATTAATGTCTATTGAATTATTGACAAATAATTTGTTTCTGTTTAATTACTTATGATTTATAATTACAATATTTCGATAAATAGTGACAGGAATGTTGTCGTTCAATTAAGTATGATTACTTTATAGACTTGCTGAGAGAAATCGACTAGGCCTAGGAAAATATATCTGACAATAATGAATAATAGTTGAATAAAGAAATATCACAATAGCTTACATTTCCTATATTCCTTCGAGTTACAGTTCAGTGAAAGTTTGAATAATATCTTTCAACAAGATCTAAGATTCGAATTGTTTTTTTTTCTTGTTACTGAACTGAAATATGAACTGTCTCAGATACTGAAAATATGAGTACATATTAGACAAATAATGTATTACAACATATCTCGTTTTTCCTTGTTTTATATCGAGCTCCGTAAATAGTTCCTTGTAAGTCATATCTTGATCATAGTATACGCATGGATAATTTTCGTATGAATGTAACTGGAAACCTATGATAAACATCAATTCTGTTTTGGAATGAATACATGCACAACTAGTGGAAAGAATTCAATCAATCGACTAAGAAGATTAGAATCTGTTTATGAAGCAAATCAGTAAGGTAGTTGAGGAAATAATATACAAATATTATAGGAAATATTATGGTCAAGAACCGCAACTCCTGCCTGAAATCTACTTCTGATGTACAGTTGTCTTCAGAGGACATGTCGCACATGGATGGTGTCAGCTTCCTTGATTACCGCTGCAATAAGAGCGCTCATACCGTCCAACCGCGACATGTTCGCTGAAGACGAGTGTACATACAACTATAGGAACTAGATCGTAAGATAATTTCAAGCTAGCAGAACATTTTCGCCAAACGATTTTTTTTTTCAGGTTAAAAATATAAGCGCACTCGCGTATCGTATTTCAGAAGATGGATGATGAAGAGTATGGTGTGGAAAGGACGCATTATTCAGTGACAGAGTGAGTACCTACTTATACCATATATATAATTAGTAAAAAGCAGAATAATAGTCCAATGATTTCAAACAATTATTGTAACACTCGTTGATAAAAAGTCGAACCAAATATACATCAAAAATATAGTTTTGCCTATCGTAGTGTTATTCCTGATGAAGTCGTTAGTCAAAGTTATCGGGAAAAAAATGCAAGAAAAATAAAACTATAGGTAATTACGAAGAGTGAAACCTCGTGATGTTAAACATTGCCTTGGGAGTAATATCACATGGTGGTCAAACGATCATTTTGTATCGTTGATGCCATCACGATTCTAAAACAAAGGCGTACCTATAGTAGGAAAAACTGGGGATTACCCCCACTGTTTCTTGGTATTTACTAGTTTCTTCCAACCATTGTACGAGTAAAAAGATTATCCTATAGTAGATGATCAAACAATTCTTACTCTCAGATCAATTGAGCTTTTTAGCTTTTCATATCCGTTTCATTTTCATCATTGTCGTCTTCAAAGGTAAGTTCATAGATTTTCCTGGATAGGAATGGGAATTCTGGAGAGATCGTAGTATGTCATATGCAAAGCTGTGGTTAAGGCACGGTCGTGGTAATACGGTACTTCGTTCACCACCATATGAATCGATTTATTTTAAAGAAAACTCGATAGAATCAAGGCATAGCAGAGGTGGTAAGTCATATGATGGAAGTTCGTGGAGGAGTCACCACTGTCAAATGTTTTCAATATTTCCAACCTTACAGCTATAGAGATCTACCTATACAAGCAGTACGCAGAAAGGAAAAACCACAGTCAAAAGGTATAGAGTTAAGCAGTGCAAGCAAAATTTATATTAGATTCACAGGGGTCGTATTGGACCAGGTCATCAGAGCAATATACAAACAATATATACATATACTCATGATAATGATGGCTCTATAGGAATTGAAGTATAACCTTTCAACTTTGTGTTGTGAATTCGATATTATCCGAAAGTAGAGTTTGGAGTTCAAGACTTAACAGAAACTGGGCATATTTTGGTATATATCATGTCATGTCCCTATTGCTTCTCCACAACTGTTCTTGGAGTAATTCCACTGCCGTACATCATCAAAGAGCAAGAGCACAAGAAGTATACCTAAGTATCATGTCGGCTGCAAAGTTGAATTGCAACGCCATCAGTTGGTAGATTTAAGGCCGATTTTAATGAGTGTAATTCTTCTGAAATGCCCGGTAGCTAAGGCCAGATGCGCGGTGTGATCGCGTGAACAAATCTCTAGAAAAAGACGAAAAAAATATTCGTATTTTTGCTGTGTCTTGACGTACAGGGCGATCCATGTATCTCAAAACGGTGCTTGAATTAATAAAGTCCACTTCAACTCAAACCGATCAGAGATTTCTCTCTAGGACATTTCAATTTGACAACTTCCACGAGTCGGATCTGTTGATAATTTTTGGATGTTGTTTCCGTTTGGTGGTGTGGTCCTTTATTTACATCTTTTGTATAGATTTGTGTACTTAAGAGTATGGTGACCGAGGTTTACTTATGCGTAAGTGTGACGAAAAGACTGTTCCCTCTTTTCATTTGACTAGCAATCATTAGTTCGCACTTAAAGAAAGATGAAAGATGCAGAGAACCAATCATAGAAATCATATTATATGTATATACTGGAACCCACCAATGAATTCAACAAACGAGATAGAGACAACGAACAGTTAACAGCTGATGGTTGGGTGAATCAACATGTGGTTTTGTAGCATTTGCTGCCATACAGATGATCGTTCCATTTTTTACGTAAAGTAAGGCAACTGTAGAGTAGAGTTTGTTAGATCTTTGGTCATAAAACAGTTAGTGGCAACACCATAATATAGTTCATATTTTGATGGTGAAGGCACTGATTTTGTTCCATATACAGTTCGATACATTTTTTCTGGAAAATGGTTAGGTTCATCGATCATGAAATAGGAGTTTATTTGTATTTCCTACGAAAATGTCAAGACATTATAATGGTATGACTTGACTATCACTGTAAACAAGGGGTTTGTGAAATTAGAGCGATGAATAGAGAGAGCAGTTTGGAATATTATGAGCCTATTAGGAACCTATTGAACGTCTGGCAACATCACTATATGCTGGGACAGCATAGCTGCAATACTGGCTTTGGTGTCCGAATGCAGACAGACCTTGGAAAACCTGGCACACTCGGGGATACCCGGAAACGAGGAGGCAGACAGACTGGCCAAGATCGGTTCAGGATGAACCCCGGTCGGACCGGAAACAATCTTGGGAATACCAAACAGTCTGGCAATGTCCTCCATAGAGGGACAGCTGCAAAAGCAATTCCTCAAAATATGGCAGGACACACTAGGAATGAGACAATCGAAGCTCCACATAAAGGAACCTTCGAAGAGGTCATATCTCTCAACAGGCAAGACCTTAAAAAGGTAATGGGGCTCCTAACGGGGCACAACCACCTCTCCCCTTTGCAGATGGTGCCTGGAAGAGAACGAAACGTCATCGCATGTCCTTACTGAGTGCCCAGCACTGACACATCAGAGGAGGGATGTCCTTGGCAACATAATTTTGAGGCCAGAGGACGTGAAAGAGATTCAGCTGAGGAAGCTGCTGAACTTCTCCAAGGAAGTCACAATACCCCAGCTGAATGTCGAAACATGTGGGGCATTAGTGCTTCGAAGTAGGAGAAAAAGGAGAAGAAGTTATTGAAACTTCCGGTGCTCTTGACCTCGCCGAAAGCAGACGCTCAGGTTCGGCTGTCAACATCTTAAAACATTGATTTATAAAAATTCCGAGGAAACTGTATAATTCAACATCTTCTGGAATATATTTTTACCACAAGAATGCACTCCGTTTTGTTTTTTCGTCTCTCTCCTATCACCCATTTCATGTATAGCTCCTATTTCGGAAACACTTCGTCTTATTCAAAATGAAAAATTTGATTCATCAATAGAATGAAGGATCTGCGGCATCAATGGTCATGTCATGTATTCCATACATTTTACTACCCATGTCTGAACTCCAGAAGGAGGTTATTATATCATACCTTCGTATAGAATACCTGTCGAGTCCTGATAAAATAAGAAATGAATTATCCTGTATATAAGTACGAGTTGTATAACATCGTATATCCATATCCATCTCCTCGAGTGTAGAAACGTGCTATTATATTACCATGAAAAATTGACGGAGATATCTGGAGGGCTGTTGTTTTGGCCGGAGATACCGCCTAAAAATTAACGAATCGAACAAAGCTAACTGTTATTTATGACGAGAGCATCAGGCATCTATCTACACGGTGTTCTGAGAAAAACAGAGTATAACCCTTGATTACTAGTGTGAATACTCAAAGGTATAACAAAGCTAGAACCGAGAATTTTGCAATCGTTTATAACGATTCGCCATAAACCCTTGATGATGATGCTGCTGGGTTTTTTCAATCGTGTATACAAAATAACCACCTTCAAATTCGTCGAACAATTCATTCGTTATTTAGAATCGGATCAGTTTTCCCATCTTTCCTCTTTGCTCTACCGGGTGATTGTCCTATAGGTGGCTCACTCATATAACTTCCTTATTTTATGTTTTTTATGTAAAATATTATATTCTGGATTTATTTCTTCTTCGCTGAATGAAGCGTTTCAATATATTTGCCATCTGAAAGACACTCAATCGAAATGAGTAGAATATATAGAAAGTCCCATTTAAAAATAGAAAGTTGTGGTCATTTCCAGTCAAGGGGAAGATTTGTACTAGCTTCATACACGTAACTGATCAATAATTTTATTTCCAGTCAAACCAGAAGTAAGAGGCAATGCAAGTAAATTAGTCAATAAATGTAGATGGAACTATTATACAGAACCCCCAAATTTCGATATTCTACCGAGTATTCTACCTTCATTAAACAAGTTTTAGGGGTGAGACACCTCAGAGTCCTGATTTTTATGTGAAATATATTATGGATTTCCTTCGTCTATCGTTGAATGAAGCGTATCAATATATTTGCTATTTGATGGACACTTGTGTTTTCCACCCAGTATATTTCCTAAATGGTTGGCGCTTTTTCACCTTCCTTTCCATATCGCAGACCTGTCATACAATTAGATTCATATTGATGAGTTCCAGGCACTCACTGGTCACATGAAATGACTCTTATTTCAATATCTCCACTGAAAATACTGAATAAAAAATGCAACGTTTGCTCACGCAACACTATTATTGTATTTACCATTATAATTTATTATTCTCGTATATGACCCTAATGAGCAAATTCCTGCCAATATATAAGTATATGTTTGCATCCAGGGTCTGCAGGATTATGCATAAAAATACAGGATGATATGGTATATGAGAATGATAGTGGATCGATACTGGTACTGAATTTATGTCCTGATAACTGAATTAATCGGCCTATTCTCTTATCAAAATTGTAGAATCACTGCAGATCAGAAGTCATTTGAGATGGCTATTTTTAAAACGATTCGAATTCGACTGGAATTACATGGAATTATTCTCGGTTTCATTCAGCTGAACCCTTTGTTGAAAACTGAAATAAAAATGGGGTATTCTTCTGATTCATGCCATAACAGCAGGTTCATTCAATTTTCAAGTATGTTCGAATTGTAGTTTCTATATAAATACAACCACAGAGTAAGATATTATTATTTGTGTATGGACCAGGTGCTCTAATGACAAATACCGCGCCAGTGCCACGTATAGGAACAAGACGTGGAAAATGTTGAGTTAGTGAGCATTTCAACAATAATAATAGCGAATATTTATTTCTCCTATTTCTCCCCATACTCCACTGTGTTTGGCTTGATAATCAAATGGGAAAAACAATATCGTTGTTTGAGACAAAAAACTATTCCTGGCCGTGATTATTCAAAAAGAAAATATCCATCCCAAGAATAATAAATGGAATACAGATCAAGCACGTATGTAAATGTCGAAGGCTTAACTGATCGAAACAAAAATATGACTATAATGTGGTATGAAATGCCGGAATCGGGAAAAAATCAGGTATGCGTCCCAACCCAAATAACCAAGCATAACGATGTTGTTTATTCTTGATGACCTAGTACCTACACCCTTTTTAGTTCCTAGGAGCTTAAGTTTAACTTTATATTTTTTCAAATTTTTCTGAGATACTATCTCCCATAAATGATTGTCCTCTATATGTTTCTAAGTAATAACCGGCTACTGAGAGGTTAATTTAAAATAATTGATGAGATTTTATAGCGGAACGGTACCTACCTATACCTACACACATTATCAGCAGTACCAGCATGATGAAAAACGACGTAAAATTGAACGAACACATAAAATTCGCCTGTTCAGCATCTCACATATGCCATTAACTACCTGTTGATTGCTTGGTGTTGAATGACAATACAGAATTAATACGTTATAATAGGTTGATTGATAACACAATTATCACGACGATCAAGTATCTATCATTGACTTCCTGTACTGAGATGACTTCATCAAGACATGCATGAGATTGTTGTTTCTCACAGTAACTCCACGATTGCTACATTGTATGATGATCAACATATTTATTCATATAATAAGTACACTCGTTTGCCTCTTACCAAACCGATATTGTTATTTATTGTATTTTCAATCTTGTAGTTTGTTTTTTAAAAATCTTTTCTTTTTCTACAAAGGACCCCCCACTTTCCTTATGGAAAATGGCTTTCGGTTAAATTCCCTGAATTTTTGGTATGATGTAGATTCTGACTCCCTAAGCAAAGGTGTCCATGGGTACCTACAAAGAAATCGGCTGACTAGTTTTCGAGATACAGGGTGTCAAAGATGAAAAGTAAAGCTTCCTGCTCAGAATTTTTAACAACTTGGAGAATTGACAAAACGCCCATTTATTCATGAAATAACATGCCTGAATGATGGTACAATGTCATCTGGATCTCGTATCCATTATAATTTTACGTTTTGGGCTCTACAACAGGGTGAACAAAGAAAAATCCAATTCGATTAATTTTAAACCAACCAGATCAAGATACAATTGAAGCCTGGACGAACTTTCTCAATCCCGATCGAAGTTTACTGACATTTTTTTTATATACAGGGTGGTTCGAAAATAGGGGTACGTCAATCCCAATTTTTTTGAATCGGAAAGGGGAGAGCATGTCATATATATATCAGACATTCTTCAATGTTGAGAACGTCGCATTCTCATTTCATATATATAGGGTGAGTAAAAAGATACAGTCCAAGTTTTTTGAAAAAATGCGTTTTTTTTCAATGAATACCCTGTATTCCGAGAGAGAATCGGTTCATTTTCTTGAATTTTTGATATAACGTACGATTTGAAGAGTCCGAGATATTGTCATCAATATTAGCATATATAGGTCTCCGGACTGGTTTGTCGGCTATATATATATGATCCCCTACCACACCCACTTCTTCTGATCCATGGCTGAACTATTCTTCCATGTCATCATGTCAATGATTTCCTTGCATCAACCATTAGAGGTTATTAGCGATGGAACAATAATTACATTACATTAACTTACATTACATTACAAATCAGAGTTTACAGTGTCTATATTTCGTTCAGGATATCAATTGACTTGAGAAATTTCATGAGATTCAGTATGTTGTTTCCTTGAAGATTTTTCTGAAGGTCATTCGATAGTCCATTGGATACTCTTTGTCGCTCAAGCCCGGGACATTCAGAGATGATGTGCGCTTGTTTTCTGATGTTTAAAAAAAAATTGATATCTCTTCTGGATTGATTTTTGGACTGAACGACTTATAATCTTGATATTCATTTTCACATGGCTTTAGCATTGGTCATTTGACATATAAAAGAACAGCTACATCATGTTTACAATACCCAGATTGTCCTGATTTGCATGAGCAAATACAATAAATCCATTGTTCTACAGGAGTTCCTCTGGACCCCAACTTCAATTTTACTTCATGTGGGGAAGATTTCATCGCCGAAGTTTGTAGACAAAGTGCAAAAATGTGCCTTTTGTTGAAGTCTTCTGCCTCACACAAAATCACATGATTAGCACGGTGAAGTGCTTCTCATTCCACTACTGGTCGGCTTTTTCCATCTAAATAGAGCAAAATATCTGCCAAAAGAACACCTACAATAGGCATTATTAGCGTTTTCGATCGAATATTGACAATTAATGTCAAGAAATTTAAAATCTGATCACTCTTATCAGTACACAGAACACAAGCTAATGGCACTAATGGGATTGAGTGAGGATTGAGTTTGTTTCCCCCCAGTTTTGACGTGGCTTTGACATGGAACGATGAAAACCGAGCGCCACCTGGTAACATAGATTCCCGCGAATTGTGTCTGGAAGATGGCCGTAGAGCATAAACTAGCCACATACCTACCACATACATAATGTCAAACCTTCAAGACGAATCATCGTATTTGATTATTATACAGAATGTCAATAACATTTTATGACGTTCGGAAGAAAACAAAAATTTTGCAATAATCACTCTCGAATGAATACGACGATGACCAAGACTTTCGATTTTTATCGATTAAACTTATGCGATGAATATCATACGCAATAATTATGCGTGGATTGATGCAAATGCGACCTAGATCTAGCTCATAAAATTGTCGTTAAATACCGGTAGGCACTATATCAATTAATAAACTCGAGTATTATAGATACGTTGCGCTGATAGGTATCGGCTATTCGTCATATTTATAGTAATTCAATTCGACAGTCTATTGAAAATGTTCGTTACGTTCTCGACTCTAATTGCGTTCGTCATCTATAAGCAAACATTAACTTCAAGTGTGTTAATTGATATAGTAGGTATCTGATTTCGTATAAATATATCAATTAAAAGCACAAATACCTTATTCGGCCGGAGAATGTCGAGCGATTATATTTTATCTGACATTGCAGTTTCAATGAGCTATTAGTTTCTAGATAATACACTTTTCTGCATATCGAAACAACACTTGCGTGCTGTGAAATGTTTCAACCAGAGGCAGAAAAAGAAGAATTATTGATATAGTGTGTGGTATAGTAGCAGTACTTAGTAGGATGATGTACGCGGAGAAAAAGGATTTGTTGCATCAACAAATTATTTATGCTTGAATTATGTTTGTTGGACTGAGCAATTTTTTGTTGAATCAACCAGATACATGCTTATTTCATGGACGCAACTTGTTCAAATCAAGAATGTAGTCTAATTGAATGAACAGTATGATATCAATTCCATCAACAGAATATATGGTTTTCTCAAAAACAATTATGTCGATCCAGAATAATGTCTATGTTGATTCAACTATAAACATTCTGTTGTTTTGATGAAGTAATGATCATTTTGATGAGAATATATCTTTGAAACAACATGAAAGTTTTCTTATTCCGATGTAGCAATGAAATCGTTTCGAATGGATCATTTGCTTGGATAAAGCAACGAAATATGTAATATGAATGAAATATTTCGTTCATTCTACATCAAGTTGAATTTTCGTCTCTAGATGGCGATTATTTCGCCTCGTCTATGCCTGCCTCGAATTCATTATATACGTGATGCCTGCACACAAAAAAAGAATCTCTTGTATTGAGCATGACTGCATTGGTCCAAGAAAATGATTTGTTTGTATATAACGAAAGAGATGATATTCTTGTTCCGAAACAATGATTTATTCAACAACTCTCTTGTAGGAAAATCAAGATATGCATGGTTGGAGACGTTTGTTATGTTGAAGTGAGAATTGAAATAATTCATATTGACAAAATCATTTACTTATTTCAGGAAAACCATAATTTTGAGATATGAAATCCATCCACCAAATGAAAACAATCATTTTCTCAATTTGCAACTATGGATTACTATTATTGAGAATTGTTCTATTTCATTTCAAAATGAACGATTTATTCAAGTCAAAATTCCGTAAATTTCCAATCAACACATTGATATTTCCGATCCGAATTTATAATTTTCTTATAATGAATATTGAGCTCATTTTCTCCAATGGAACTATTTTCTTGTATCAAAATATTGACTGCTTGGATAAAAATATAATAATGTTTTTGATTCAAAACTGTGAATGATTCCCAATGAGATAACTGAACTCCACAGAATATTCGTGAAGAGATATATATTTGTTCCTTTAGTTGACAATAATCCCAGGTATAGGTATGTATATCTTGGATCAGTATTGTCCATCAAGACCCCAAATGGTTATAGAATAATCACATGCCTTGATTTCGTCTTCTTGAAGTTTCGCTGGAAATGATAACGGTTACAAACAATGACATAAGTATTATGATTGATTAAAAACTCACCTCTAAAATATGTAATATCGTGACTCCAGTAATATCATGCCTTCTGGAAGATATCGGGTATATAGATTCGAGATACTCGGCAGGAAACTTTCTCTCACCTAATGTCAAGGTCTTCTCAAGTCTTTGCAAGTCATTTGTAGATAAAACTTCTTCATTCATCAACCAGTCGTCATTTTGCTACAAAAAAAATTTCGAATGAATTAATAAGCATATTTTCATAGCAGGATACTACTAAATCCCTGTTATTTTGATTGAGAAATTGTTGATTCACTCACAATGACTATCGATATTTGGATAGGTACCTACTTACCAAGGGAATTCAATGTTATACCTTCACCAGCTCTCTACAAGTTCTGCATTTGTTACATATTTATATTCTAAGACATTTCCACCTATACACACTCGATAAAACATCCAGAATTTTCAAACTTCGCATCAGCTTAATGCCGTTTAGCCGTTGTGGGCCTGTCATAATGATGTGAGCATGGTCAATAATGATTGAAGACTGAGGCCTGAGTTTTGGCAATAGGATTGCTTACCCTTGATTTCCGAGGGCATATTATTTTCTTTCAAAGAAATACCTATTCATAGACTTGAATCAAGTAAATAAAGTATTGAATCAAAATGTGGCTTCTTTAATTAGAGAAATTATTAATATCATCGAGTTCATCAAGTTGAAGATATTATATTCCTTTCATTTGAGAAAATTGATATTCATATCTTTGAATCAAGTAAATATGGCATTGAATAAAACTATCAGGAGTCTTCGATTTGATGAAATTATAATACCAATATGATGAAATTAGAATGCTTCATTTGAAGAAATAATTATTTATATTTTTGTTTCAAGAAAATGGCGTATTGCCTCAACATATTGAGTTTTTGCAATTCAAGAAAACTGAATATGTCATTCGATGAAATGGACATTCTTTGATTTGAAGAAATGTATACTTATATTCTTGGATCAAGCAATAAATTTATTGAAACAAAATAGTACGCTTCTGCGAATTGAAAAATCGTTTTGATTGAGTTGAGGTAATTAATTTAGTAATTCAATAATTACATTCTTGGTTTGAGAATATATTTCAATAATATGACACTATTTTCTTGAACATACCAGATTTCTCGACTCAAAAGAATATGCTCAATTCAAAGAAGATATACAATTGAATTTTCAAGAGAATGGGTTTTCTCATTCGAAGAATTTTTTTTTCTGTGTGTGATTCTTCGTGTTTGAAATATCAGCTGGATAAATCGACCTCAAGATGATTAGCAATTCGAAATAGTTTTGCATCAGCTGAAGAGAACTGAAGACTATAGAGATTTATGCTAGAAGTCGGCTAGTTTACTATGTTAGTTCATTCTATCGATGTGAAATTTCAGAAAACTCCCGAATTAATACTGAATTCAGTTCAACAAAACAATTTGTCGAATGGGAAATACAGTTTCTCTTGAATAAACGAAATATTTCATTGAATCAACAAAATATTTCATTGAATTAACCAAATATTTCATCAATTAACCAAATATTTCATTGAATCAACCAAATAATTCATTGAATCCACTAAATATTTCGAATCAATATATTAATATTTTGAATCGAACAAAATGATTGTTTGAGCTAATTCTCTCTTCATGAACAATTGATTGAATAAGGTCCTAAGTTCATGCAAGACATATTAACTTAATTCAAACTTCAAATTCGCGGTGAAACAAGATATAGATTTACTCATTTCAAGATTATATTTTGTCGTGCACAAATGGCACTTTTATTTGCTTTCTTCAATTAAATTTTGCTTGATTCAACAATTCCTTTTTTTTCCGTTTAGATCAATGTAGAAGAATAGAGAAAAATGGTCCAATTTTTTCCTCATTCCTTCTTTCTTCGTTCTCTTCTTTTTTCTCATCACTTCCACCTTCGAATGTTTTATGGTTAAAAATTGTGTGAATAGACAGAGGGCTAATTTTTGTCTATATGTTCAATTTCGAAAATCATCGGTGCGGAGATATTCACTCAATTTTCGAATTATTTAAGGTTTTCTCCATTCTTGTGTCGTAACGATTGTGAATACTGTTGATACATTTTGTAAGTTTGTGATTTTTCAACAGAAGGAGATATCTTTTTTTTGTCACAAGATTTGATCAGAAAATAAGTTCAATTCAAATATTCTGAAATATAGTCGGCAGAAAATCGATGGCGTTATCATATCAGTCAGTTTTTAGGACTCTATGTGGATGACAGTCTCACATTCAACACCCACATTACAAATTTATGCAAAAATTATCTTCTGGTTGTTTTGCAGTAAGAGTCATCTCATCTGAATTGAATATATATGCAGCAAGATCAGTCTATTTTGCCCTGATCGACTCAATTTTGAGATATGGAGTTTGTTTTTGGGGGAATAGTTTTCAATTTCTATTGAACTCTGTGTTCATTTTACAAAAGAGGGCGGTAAGATACCTTAGTAAAGCTAAATCCAGAGAACCATGCAACCCTTATTTTTGGCACAGAAAATACTGACATTGATTTGCAACTTCATTCTAGAAAGTGTATATGTATGATCCACAAAAAAAAATATACCACGAACATTCATTCGATGTCGGTATAACACAAGGAATGTTGACTGTACGATTTCCCTACTAGATCCTTGAAGTACAATAATAAAAAAAATCTATTATTTATAATGCCAAAAAAATGTTTAATCACCTGCCTTCACATATTCGTTCATTGTTAACACATATCAAGTTTAGATATCAGTCAAAGAGCCACTATTGAATGAAGCCTATTATACCTCGCAAGAATTTTAAGAAGACTCATTTAATTAAGCTTGTCAGTTTTGATAATTCGTTCCTCAATTGTTCAATATCTTCTTTTTATAGTGCGACTTTTACCAGTATATGTTCTACTTGAATGTTTTGTTCCTTATATATGTGCAATTTTACATGATTTTATAGTTTTAATATTAGTTATAGATCATCATACACATGCTTTGTCAACAAAAACTTTTGGTTTTTAGTACAATAAAGACTTTCTTCTTCTTATCAGTTATCAGTTTGCAAACTCTTTTCAGATGTCTCTCGTTTTTTTCCTTTTCTCATAACAGAACTTATAGACATCTAGTTTCGCTCACCCTGTACATAATTTTGTGGTGGTATAAAATCCCGAGACAGACGCTCCTCTGAGCTGGAAAGTAATTCATGAAATAATCGTAGAACCTGTAGAAGGGAACAGGGGGGAAGTCTACGTGTTTCCGGCCAGATCAGGCCAGACTTGACGTGTCCAATGTCCATTCATTGGAGTGGAGAGTACGGAGTGGACAGTTCCCATGATTTTCGATCGTGCGAGGTATTAAAAAGAAAGAACGGACGTGGTTCATCAAGCAATTTTCAATGGGACCATCACGATACCATTGGCAATCACTGGTATACAGGGAGCCCGTTTTTCGAGCTCCACCATGACAAAGATGCGCATTTTCATGCTGAACATTTATATGCAAGAAAATTTGATGTGTCATATTCAGTTTTTGAATTAATTGAAATTTGTAATTTTTGTTTTTATTTTTTCAAGCGAAAACAAGAAGTCCTAGACGTTTCTGACTATAGGACATTATCAAGGCCGTTTTTCACAAGGAATCTGAATCTGTCATCGTATTTTCCATGACGTTTTTGATGACAAAGTTACAACACTCAACTTTGTTTTATCTCATGGGCGCCATATTGGATTTTTGCATTTTTGAAAAGCCTTTTTTTATTACAATGATGTATCACACGATATGATCGAATTTTTCCTGTTGGTCAAAATTGGGAAAAATCATTTTTGGGAATGAGATGAGTGCTTTGGAAGAAACGCCAACAGTTTTGTTTAACAAACTGAATTTTGACAGTTCGATTAAATATGTGAACAGAACTGTTGAATTCTTAAGCTTATCCATATAACGCAAGAAGGGTTGCCGAGTGTCTGTCAGATATGTTCCCTGACTACATGTTCCGAGCTTATATTGGCATATCTTCAGCTATAATCGTTAGAAATTGAAATATTTTACAGTGATAGAGAATAGTTGAAGCATAGGTTGAAGTGAACAATTTATTCATCAAACTATGTACATACATGCAGTGCACTGTCAGGTTCTTCTTTTGTTACTGTAGATAGAGCCTTGGGGCATACACGATCCTGTCCTACTTTTTGTGAAGCTCTAGATCAAATTTCGCGAAACTGTTTCCGTTCATGAGATACAGGGCGATTTTGAACATTTACACTTTTTTGACACCTTACTATATTTACGAAGTTAATTTACACGAATATTGTTGCGCCAAGAACTATACTTTTAAATGATAATTTTTGCGCAGAATTCAGTGGCATATACTTACTTCATTTTCATTTTGGGGTATATTTTGGTGATAAGACTCCTTCTATATTTAGAATTCGTTGAATTCGTTAAAATTTTTCTTCAAAATGATCTCTGAACTATATGTGTACTTACATAGGTTTTCAGAAATACTAAAAAACACTGAAATATTACATTATGATGAATTTTTGCTGATGGGCCGTGGATTTTTCATATAAAAGAAGAATCAATTGAAAAATGTTTATTTATGATTCTATTCATAAGCGATTAGGCAGAAGATGAAAAAAATGTGAAGATGTGGAAAAAAGTTAATGTACACATTCAATCGCCCTGATGATGGAAATATATATTTCCGAAAGCTCGAACAAACTGTAATGGGTTCACCTTTATTTTCACCCCACAGAACTTTTCAATAATTGATCATTGAATCGCATTTTTTTTTCACTTCAGCTTTGACTATAAAAAATCATAAAACGGTTTATTTTCTAGAAACAAATTCAGAAATTGGGAAGATGTAAATTTCAAATAGTTGATCCTACAGCTCGATACATTTTAATGAAACATCCTCGGATTGCTGGAATTTCTCCATATAAAAAATATGAATAGCCTATTGAATGGCTGAATAAAATTAGTAAAATTGAATGAAATCACATAAATCAGGTTTACTCTGGACAATTAAACTAAATAGAATGATTATATAGTTGCAAAGGAAAACGACCACCTTGCACATATAGGTATATCCATAAAAAAAAAGAAAACTATACATTTTGCGCTGCTCAAGGTTCCTGCTATTATGCTTGTAATGGTATACATATAAGCTAAATTATCATTTCATGAAGAAAATTAACATAAAAAGGGATACAAATTGAAATTTTTTGTATAATCGATCATTTTGAAATCATTTACGCGTAATGTATTCGTTCTTGCCTCAAATCGAAATCTTCAGAATTATTCTGAAATTTTTCAGCGTTGGATATTTTCACTATTTAATTTGTTGTCATTTCCTGCGTTATTTGCATTGTGAAACAAATAGGAAATGATTATTTGTTTACTAGTAGAAACATATATATCATTGTTTAGAAAATGAGAAAGCGTTAAGATAACTCGTAAATTTTTTTGATTTGGGATGAGTCTATTGTTTTGTTTTCACGCTTTAAACGCACTTTCTCTGATGTTGAGTTCTGACAGTCAAATCTAGCATTCATCATGCATTCACCATACTTACTTCTAACGAATTCAAAGTTCTATTAGAAATTTAACATAATGAAAAGCTATTTTTCTAATTGTGACATGAAATTCGACACTTTTCAACCATCAGTTGCGTGAAGCAAAATATGACTTAACTGGTGATGAAATGATCATTCCAACACTAGTTACCAAATAAAAATATGGAAGGCCGATGAGAATAATGCATTTTGTGCTGCTTCCTTTATATCACTTGGAAGGATCAATTCTAGCACCAACACTATTTCTCTCCATATCAACAATTTGTTGGAAGCAACTTCATGTCCAGTACACAGCTTCGCGGATGATAGTACCCTCCATACCGCCTTCTCTTCCAGGGCTCCAATACCAGCCATCAGGCAAATCAGAAACGAACGAGGAAGAAATGTTGACAACATAAATATGGACTTGATGGCAACAATTCTCGAATGGGTATCCAATAACTTGGTAGATTTCAATGCAAACAAAACACAAGCATGCCTTTTCTCTAGAAAAGCCGATCTCACTGTGCCCAACATAAGCTTGTCAGGAGTAACCATACCTTTGAAGACATCCATTTCGATTCTTGGTATTACTATCAGCAATAACCTTTCTTGGGAAAATCACGTGAGATCAATTGCTAAAATTGCATCCCAAGAAGCTATTTCACTTCCAGTCAGCTGCTTATAATCTATAATGCACAGATCCGACCTGTCCTGGAATACTGTCTCCATATTTGGATTGCAGCACCCAAACATACCCTGAAGCTGTTGGATTCTCTCCAAAAAAGGGCAAATCGTCTCGTGGGTGATGCCTTGCTCACAAACTCACTCACTTCTCTGGAACACTGTAGAAAAGTTGGCGATCTGGCTCTATTTTATAGATATTTTCATGGACGATGCTCTTCTGGAATATCAACAATTGTTCCTCCCTTGGCAGTCCCGCGAGATTAACCCGTCGAGTTGAGGCTTCGCACCCCTTCGTGGTCACTTTGGAGACCTGCAGAACATCTCTTTCCAAAGACTCGTTCATCCAACCATTAGATCTATGATCCAACGAACAGCAGGGCTATGGAACACATTGCAAAGGGAGGTGTTCGTCGAGGCATATAACCTTCAGAAATTTAAGAAGAACACCAATTCCTACCTTATTTCCCTTGGTTCTCACGATGTTCTCTGAACATTACAGGATATCCCTTTTCGTGGGAACCAGAACAAAAAATTTGAACTTGAATCAGCCATTTTCCACTATTGATATAATATCAATTCGTAAATATTATTGTTTGACGGATACTTCAAAGTGACGTGCGAAGTCAACTTGCCTACTGAATTTTGTACATGATATCCCGTTGTTCTGGATATTTGAGATAATTCTGTTGCTTCATTTTTCACGAGACATAATTATGAGAACATATTCAGATCAGAGTGGTATGGGAATTATATCTCTCACAAACAGGTTATATGACTTCATTCGAATCAACTCATTTCGGATTTCAAACCCTCCTCAGTAACCTGAAGTCCAGTTATCTCTCAGCTATACTTCATGAATAGCCGAAAAACACGATTCCTATGCCAAAATAATCGTGAAAAACTATTTCAATCATTTGTAAACAAATAAGAAAACTGAGGTTGTGTTTCAATGTTTCATCTCCAGGGTTGGTCATCTGACAGTTCTTGCACGCATCCTATTATTGTTGACATTCAATACCTGTCATTTGGTTTTTGTTTCTGGATGTATGACAAATTGATATTAATCATACAGGACGTGGAAAGAAATTCTAAATTATTATTGTCATTATAACTATTCTTATTATTTTTATTACTGTTATAACTGTACCTCTTCGATACCTATTCGATCGAAACTCGATCGTCTGGACGTTTCAGTTACGTATCCTCGGGTCGATTGGACCGATAAAGATCTCGCGTATAGATTTGCCACTTTTGCCAGAGAGCATGATACCGTGATGCCTTCTAGGTGCCGAGGAAACTTACGACGGATCGTGATTCGTGGGTGGTACAGAGCGGTTGGCACGTGCCCATCTGTGAATTCTGTGGTGTCCATGTCCGTGAAAACATTGACGTGCGGGGCGATTTCCTACCGCCCCTGTAGAGAAAAAAAAATAGCAATAATTCGAAATTTTCACCAAAATCTTTCACCAAACACCATTCCAGAAGCTACTGTATAAATGGACATTAACGTGCAATAAATAAGCGCCAGGCAAGCCACTGCAATGGGCGAGTGGACTGATAATGAAGTATTGGCATTCAATAACTCCACTGTGACGTTTGGAACCTGAATTGATTTTTGCATCACTTCTCACGCTTTTTTATATAAATAATAAGTCTATGCTATCTATCTATCTAGTCAACAACTTGTAACCAGCGATACTGTGAAATTTCTGGGTATTGAACTAGACAAGAATTTAAATTTCAAAACACATTGTGAATCATCAACATCTAAACTTAACTCATTCTATTACTTGATATACAATTTGAAGACTATTTTAACTCATAAACAATTGATGAACTTTTACTATGCACGGGTGGAATCTCGTTTGAGATATGGAATTAACTTCTGGGTCAATTCCATACATTCTAAGAACATATTCATTGCACAAAAACGAATTGTAAGGTCCTTAACAGGAAAATCAAGACAACACTCTTGCAGAGATCTTTTCAAAAAACTGAACATATTAACTCTGACTGGATTATTCATTATTGAGATATGTTTATTTGTCCATAGAAATAGAGAAGTTACACTGAAAAATTATGATACGCACAATTTCAATACGAGACAAAAAAATAACTTGCGGATACCCTTTGCCAGATTGAATATTATACCAGTTCATCGCCAAACTTTATTGGGCCAAGATCATTCAACAAATTACCTGAATCAATAAAAAACTGTGAAAAGAAAATATAATTCAAAAAACAAATCAAAATATTTTTAGTTGGCAAAGTTTTTTATACTGTGAACGAGTTTTTGTGTACGTAATATTCCTATTTGTCATATACACTCATTAGTATGTAAGTTTTCTAGTTTTTTTCTTTTTTTAGTTCGTAAGTTTCATAGTTTCTCAGTATCTTTGACTATTCCTATACAATGTATGTTGTCAATTATGGTAAATAAATGATTTGATTGATGGATTGATGCGTTGTTCAAAATCGATGAATTTTAGAGCTCTCTTCGAACCGCAGATAAATCTTCTATTTCTACTCATGAAGCAAGGATCTCAAGTTACCAATTATTATTAAGTTATCAAAAAGATGTTTGACTCATGTCGTTGAATAAAACATAATAGGAGGAACTCATCACAGTATAGTTCTTACTTGACTTTTTGGAGCAACCAGCATTTCCAGATATTTATTTATTGATCTCCATAACAAAATATCATGTGAATGTTGGAGACTTGGCAACATTGTGCTTAATGCTGAGAACTGACAAGACAAAGCTCACAAGTCGTGTGCGAGGTTGTCACGTTCACCGATTCAAATGTCCTCTAGCCACAAATCATAAGGGAACTTTGAGACAATTGGATTTTTATTGCTAATTAGGAATATTACCAATACTCAATTTTGCGAGTTTTGCAATTTTCAGGAGTTTTTGCAATTTTCAGAAATTTTTCTTATTTTCAGGAATTTTTGCAATTTCTGCTATTTCTGCAATTTTCAGGGATTTTTGAGATTTTTGCAATTTTCAGGAATTTTTAGGAATTTTTACAATTTTCCGGAATTTTCGCAATTATTGCAATTTTCAGGCATTTTTGCGATTTTTGCAATTTCCTGGCATTTTTGCGATTTTTGCAATATTCCGAAATTTTTGCAATTTTCAGGACTTTCTGCAATTTTCAGGAATTTTTGCAATTTTCAGGCATTTTTGCGATTTTTGCAATTTTGAGGAATTTTTGCGATTTTTGCAATTTTTAAAACTCATGAATTTTTGCGATTTTTGCAATTTTCAGGAATTTTCGCGATTTTTGCAATTTTCAGGAATTTTTGCAATTTTTGCAATTTTCAGGAATTTTTGCAATTTTCAGTGATTTCTGCAATTTTCAGGAATTTTTGCTATTTTTGCAATTTTCAGGCATTTTTGCGATTTTTGCGATTTTTGCAATTTTCAGGAATTTTTGCGATTTTTGCAATTTTTGAAATTTTCATGAATTTCTGCGATTTTTGCAATTTTCAGGAATTTTCAGGAATTTTTGCAATTTTCAGTAATTTCTGCAATTTTCAGGAATTTTTGCAATTTTTGCTATTTTTGCAATTTTCAGGAATTTTTGCGATTTTTGCGATTTTTGCAATTTTTGCAATTTTCAGGAATTTTTGCGATTTTTGCAATTTTCATGCGTTTTTGCGATTTTTGCAATTTTCAGGAATTTTTGCGATTTTTGCAATTTTCAGGAATTTTTGCAATTTTTGCAATTTTCAGGAATTTTTGCAATTTTCAGGCGTTTTTGCGATTTTTGCAATTTTCAGGAATTTTTGCAATTTTTGCGATTTTTGCAATTTTCAGGCGTTTTTGCGATTATTGCAATTTTCAGGAATTTTTGCGATTTTTGCAATTTTCAGGCGTTTTTGCAATTTCTGCAATTTTCAGGAATTTTTGCAATTTTCAGGAATTTTTGCGATTTTTGCAAATTTCAGGAATTTTTGCAATTTTTTCAATTTTCAGGAATTTTTGCAATTTTTGCAATTTTCAGGAATTTTTGCGATTTTTGCAATTTTCAGGCGTTTTTGCGATTTTTGCAATTTTCAGGAATTTTTGCGATTTTTGCAATTTTCAGGAATTTTTGCAATTTTTGCAATTTTCATGAATTTTTGCGATTTTTGCAATTTTCAGGCGTATTTGCGATTTTTGCAATTTTCAGGAATTTTTGCAATTTTTGCAATTTTCAGGAATTTTTGCGATTTTTGCAATTTTCAGGCGTTTTTGCGATTTTTGCAATCTTCAGGAATTTTTGCGATTTTTGCAATTTTCATGAATTTTTGCGATTTTTGCAATTTTCAGGCGTATTTGCGATTTTTGCAATTTTCAGGAATTTTTGCAATTTTTGCAATTTTCAGGATTTTTTGCAATTTTCAGGAATTTTTGCGATTTTTGCAATTTTCAGGAATTTTTGCAATTTTTGCAATTTTCAGGAATTTTTGCGATTTTTGCAATTTTCAGGCGTTTTTGCGATTTCTGCAATTTTCAGGAATTATCGCAATTTTCAGGCATTTTTGCGATTTTTGCAATTTTCAGGAATTTTTGCGATTTTTGCAATTTTCAGGAATTTTTGCAATTTTCAGGAATTTTTGCAATTTTTGCAATTTTCAGGAATTTTTGCGATTTTTGCAATTTTCAGGCGTTTTTGCGATTTTTGCAATTTTCAGGAATTTTTGCGATTTTTGCAATTTTCAGGAATTTTTGCGATTTTTGCTATTTCTGCAATTTTCAGGCATTTTTGCGATTTTTTCAATTTTCAGGAATTTTTGCGATTTTTACAATTTTCAGGAATTTTTGCGATTTTTGCAATTTTCAGGAATTTTTTCGATTTTTGCAATTTTCAGGAATTTTTGCGATTTTTGCAATTTCCAGGAATTTTTGCGATTTTCAGGAATTTTTGCGATTTTTGCAATTTTCAGGAATTTTTGCAATTTTTGCAATTTTCAGGAATTTTTGCGATTTTTGCAATTTTCAGGCGTTTTTGCGATTTTTGCAATTATCAAGCATTTCTGCGATTTTTGCAATTTTCAGGAATTTTTGCAATTTTTGCAATTTTCAAGCATTTTTGCGATTTTTGCAATTTTCAGGAATTTTTGCGATTTTTGCAATTTTCAGGAATTTTTGCGATTTTTGCAATTTTCAGGAATTTTTGCGATTTTTGCAATTTTCAGGCGTTTTTGCGATTTTCAGGAATTTTTGCGATTTTTGCAATTTTCAGGAATTTTTGCGATTTCTGCAATTTTCAGGAATTTTTGCAATTTTTGCAATTTCTGGGAATTTTTGCAATTTTCAGGCGTTTTTGCGATTTTTGCAATTT